>WBNM01006301.1:0-16730 GCA_013399055.1 Ramphastos sulfuratus | reverse complement strand
TGGGTCGTTTGCCTTAAGCTAAGATGTTAAAAGAGAAAAAAAAAAAAAAAAAAAAAAAAAAAAAAAAAAGGAAGAAATAATTACCCTTTTATTTTTATTATTATTATTTACTTCTTTGAATTTCCTGCCTTCTCATAAATTCTAATGGGAAATATACTCACTGACCTTATAACTCCTAAAACCAAACACGATGCCAAGACATCTCCACAGGCCAGTTATTATTTGGTATGCCATATGGGCTGCAGCCCTTTTTCCTACAACACAGGCTCACCAGTTACTCACAATTCACGACACACAAACATTTTATGGGTAGGAAAACAACAACCAGATAACACCACCAGGAATTCTCTTTTTCNAGATAGCCCAGAGAGCTTGTGGAATCCCTTCCTTTGGAGAGATACCAAAGCTGCCTGGAAGCAACCCCATGCAACCTACTGTAGATGATCCTGCTTTAGCAGGGGGGTTGGACTAGATGATCTGCAGAGGTTGCTTCCAACACCCACCATTCTGTGATTCCATGATATTCTCTTAGACAGAATTGCTTCACTGGGCCAAGTATACAGAGCTAGACCAAGAAAGGCATATTAGGAATAGGGTCTGCTGGGTCAGGAGATGTTTGTAATAAAATAATAGAAAAAGAGCTCTTTAAAGCTTTAGTTTATTATGACTGTAGGAGTTTGATGCTTTCCTCCTCAGGGCTTGTCTGTGGGGATAGAAGAATGAGCCCCCATAAATGCTTGTGGTTGGTCTTGATGTAAGATTTGTATTTTGAAAGATTTTTTGGGGGGGCAGAAAGGTGACACCATAGAGGAAGCTGTCCCTTGGTGCAAATCATGCATCCCAGGACATGCCACCTTTATACCTCAGACACTACTACCTAGTGCCAAGTCAATTCTAAAAGTGCAGTTCTGTCCAGTTTAATTAACCCTTTGCTGGAGGAACACCAGCATCCCAGAATAGAGACCTTGAGGTACTTCCAGGACCTGTTCTTCTTTGTAATGTCAAGAGGCAGATCTACAGGCATGGAGGTGAGCTAGATCTCATGTCCTGGGATAGGTCATAGAATCATAGAATGGTAAGGTTGGAAGGGACCTCAAAAATCATCTAGTTCCAACCCCCTGCCATAGGCAGGGACACCTCCCACTAGTACAGGTCACTCAAGGCCTCGTCCAACCTGGCCTTGAACACCTCCAGGGAGGGAGCGGCCACAACCCCCCTGGGCAACCTGTGGCAGTGTCTCGCTACCTTCACTGTAAAGAACTTCTTCCTAACATCCAGTTTAAATCTCCCCCCTGCCAGTTTAAACCCAGGGTCTTGTGACCCTGAATTGTGTGTCACTGACCAGCTTCAGTACAGAGCAGAGCTGCAGGCAGCTTACAGCCTCTTGATGGAAGAACCAAATAGAAAACTGCCAGGATTCCAGACACCAGAGTCACTACGACAGACATGCCATGGCTCTGGTCCTGTCATCTTCTTTCTTTCTGATGGATGGCTATGGAAGAAAGAAGGCTGCAGCAACTGATTTGATTGTGTTAATGGTACCTAAGTCTGCTTTTTGTTTTCACAGTACCCAAGCCAAACCAGAATGCATTCCCCAGGGAAACTATCTCATAAACCTGCCCTGCTTTGGATTAACAAAGGCAATCTGATTAACCCCAGCAGGGGCAAGGCACAACACCGAACTCGATCTCAACTACCACATCAGAAACCTCCAGTGAATTAGATCCAGAAAAGGCAGCTGTGAGTTATGGGGCTGGAATTCCATCAAGGGCTTCTGGGGAGATCATAAACCACCAAACAGCTCTTGCAACCTCCCCTATTTTCCCTTCCACCATCCACAAATAGAATTATAACCCCGTAATTCAGCAGGGTCTGTTTGTCTGCAAAAGGCCAAATGCAAGGAGCCATTTGTGGGGGGTGTCAGGCTGTAAATCCATTATTTTTCCTGCCATTTTTCCATCTCTTATTTCACAGGATGATGCTTCCAGGCTGCACCCAGGTCTCCTCACTTTCCCCACCCATTCTATCTTCTTCCTTTCATCGCCTGCCTCCTTTCTTTCTTGATTAATAGAGACATCAAAACAATCACTGCCTTACAGACCAATCCACCAATCAACCACTCACATCCAGTCCTGGAGCGTAAGAGCAACATTCAGTCTGCTTCTCACTTCTTATCCACAAACCATTCTCTGGCACAAGCCATATGGTAAATATCTAACTCATGTTAAACCTTCTGAATGAAAGGGTTATTTTGGGGTTTTTTTTCAAGTTGGACAAGGTAGTTTCTCTCGACTGCATTCTCTGATGGTTGTGGGGATAAGGGTTTTTTACTGGCATCTACATCCAGACATCCAGCCTGCAAAACAGAAACCCAGTCTGGAGCATTTCAACATTACAAGTTAGACAAGTCTAAGCAATTCCAACTTTGGTCTGTTAATGGGTCATTTTAGGCAGACTAAACTTCAGAGGTGGCCCATGCTTGACAAAGCTTGCCTGCACTGCTTGATAAAGAGCCAGCCTGTGAATTCCCTTGAAAGTGAAAGTTGGCAGGCATCATAAAACACTGTCAGCACAAGCTCAGAAAGAGGAAAGTAAATCTGAGCCAAAGGTTGGATCTTCCAGGAAGGAAGTGATTTGCCAGGGTCAGACACAAAGTCAAGACTAGTCCCTCCTGGTCTAAATCTCTGGTGATGTATTAGACCACCACCTCTTCTAATAGATCGTCTGGTCAGTGTGCATAGGTATGAAAAAAGAACATGTTTGAACACAGTATGTCAACATCCCCTCCTCTCCTTCCACCAGAACTTGCTGAATGTAGGAATTTGCTGTGATAGATCAAGAAGCACAACCTCGAAGCGCCATGCGTCCAGACACAAGAAATGACGGAGCATCGTTTCTCACTGAGGCAGAGGTTTCTGAGCCTTTTCTGACATTTCCATTATCCTTCAGATATTTTATGGTATAAATGATCACAAACTCCCTCTGTGTCAGGAGGGAGTTGTACAGATGTCAAACCATAGTGAAATCAGTAGCACCCGTGTCATGTTTATTTAAGCTTAAATGCGTATGTGAGTTAAAGCTGGAAGGCCAAATGGTTCATTCTGCTGTGGCTTAGGCTCCAGCTCCAGAACCGTTGGTAAGGTTTTTCCTGACAAGCAGTGCAAATTCTGAGGGTGTTTTGTGCTGCTAGCCCTGATAGCACAGGCTTAGCACATCATTTCACCAGGTAAAAATACTCCAATGCAAATACATGTAGGGTTATAGAATCATAGAATGCATTGTGTTGAAAGGCACCTTTAAAGGTCATCTACTCTACCCTCCCTGAAGTAAGCAGGAGTATCCCCAACTACAACAGGCTGCTCAGAGCTCCATCAAGCCTGACCTTGAATGTCTCCAGGAACGGGGCCTCCACCACCTCTCTCAGCAACTTATCTCAGTGTTCCATCCCTGAAGTAAGCAGGAGTATCCCCAACTACAACAGGCTGCTCAGAGCTCCATCAAGCCTGACCTTGAATGTCTCCAGGAATGGGGCCTGCATCACCTCTCTCAGCAACTTATTTCAGTGTTCCATCACCTTCATAGTGAAGAGCTTTTAAACCTAACCTTCTCTAGTTCAAAACCATTGATGCGTTTCCTAGTGCTACATGAGTTTGCAAACAGTCCATCCCCAGCTTTCTTGTAGGTCCTCTTCAGGGACACAATACTCCAGGTGAGACAGAGAAAGAAGCTGATTGAGCAGAGAAATGAGAGTGATATAGTAAACCTGAAATATGATGACGAAAAAAAAAAAAAAAGTATTTAGACTAAAAACATCCCAATCTCTTAAAAAAAGCAAACAAACAAACAAAAATCCCAAAGCATAATTAAACAAGAAGTGTCTTGGTAAATCCCAGCAGAAAAATACTTTTCAAACTGGGTTGTGCCCTGTGACCAGCATTGTGGTGTTTCATATGTATGTATAAATACTTTAATTACTAAGATTACCCCATGTAAGGTTTGATAATTCTGCCCCTTTGGAAGGTTGAGTGTAAAGGAAAGGCACAAAATATTATTTCAGATTTCTAGCCTAGGGAATTGTCTCAGAAGCTTGCTTGAGTTTATTTATTTATTTTTGGCCTTGTTATTTCTTACCCACTTTGGAAATCTTTCATTTTTCTTCCTTAGGACAGAATTTCAATTAGCAGAAGGATAATGCTATCAGGAGGCATTGAATATCCTTGGAGATAAATCTAGCTGGGAGTTGTCAATGGAATATCTGAAACAGCCTGACAGTAAAGGTCCTGTAAGGCTTAGATTACTCTTCAAAAAAAAACACAACAATAATCACTTTGCCTTTCAGAGGGAGAATGAAAGGGGCGGGAAGGAGGTTGCTTATTGAATTACTATGTTCAACTCCAAAAGAGGATGATAAAAGAAAAGAGAAGGTATATTAAGGACATCCAAACTACTGAATTGACCAAGGAAATGTCTAGATAAACTTGGTGGATGTTTTCATCAAATGACTGAAAGTTTCTTGTTGAACCTTCACTCCTGAGAGGGGTGAAAGAGACCTGTGAAATGTACAGGTACTCATGTGAAACAGAGGACACTGAGGTGTGCCCTAGAGCAGCCATGCCCTGAGCACACAGAAGTGTTCAGTTGGTCTTTTCTTGTTCTCATAACCCAAGAGTTTCAAGGTGAGACAGCTTTCTTCACTTTTGCATCTCACCCTGTTGATGGTTCACTTGTAAATGATGTTAGAAGCACCAAAACATCCTTGCTGTCTAAATATACCCAGACAAAGCTGGACAGTTTTCAAAGTGTGTATAGGATTTCAGATTTCACCTGATGCCTCTGAACCCTTTGATGTATTGGGCAGCTCTTCAGTTTAGTCTTCAGTGAAAGTCTGTTCCACCAAAATGCCCTAATTTTGTCTTGATAGTTAGTCAGAAGTGCACTGCATTGTTGGTACTGCTGTTGGTATCAGGTGTATAGGAGGCTGGGGAACAGACCACTGTGTCTCTGAAACTGCTGCACCTGTAGCTTAGGATGTGTTTGTGGTCTTCAACATAGATGCTTCCTAGGGAAGAGTGTCAGGGCTAATAAAAAATATTGAAGAACTGATGTGATTGGGCAAGTTCTCATCAGCTATGTTTGTCCTCCTGGCTAAAGGGACAACGAGATCTACCTGAGCAGGGGGCACCTGGGTTAAGTGTTGATGTCACCTCTCAGTAGCAAGGGATGAAAACACAGATGAGAGATGGTCTGTCTGGACCTACTCAGCTCTACCTCTCAGTGCCCTCATACGTGGTGCAGTCAGAGTCAAATGAGCATGAAGCCATCGAACAAGGTTGCTGCTTCGATCCTAATCTCAGATCCTGCTGGTCCATGAATGTTTTTGTTCTTTCAAATGAATAAGCAGGAGCAGATGTCCTGTGATCAGAAGAATCTAACACAACTCTGCCTTCACCTTCAAACTGCTGACCTTCCTCAATCACCTGACAGGTTTAGCTGTCTCAGATCACTACAAATGGTGCCTAATAAACATCCTGGGAAGAGGCATTGCAGGCCTGTGACTGCTGTTTGAACTCAGGGCTGGAGAATCTAGTGAAGGATTTCAGAGATAAGACACACATGGCCCAAATTCCATCAGCCGCTTTATCTGCTCACATCTGGTTATCTTCAGTGCAATCTGATGCTGTGGCACAATTGCTGGTTAATTGCATAGTGGCCTCAACACTACAGAGGTTAGGGACAAGCTGAGAAGGGCCCCTGCTAATCTTTTCCAGAGGCTTAAAGGAGATGTGAATGCTCCTTGGTGATGATTTCAGATTAGCTTGGGCCGTGCAGAGTAAAAGATGACATCCATCACCCAAAATGTTCTGGCAGCAGGAGGGAAAAGCCTCCAGAAGAAAGGGCTATCACTGATGAAACCATTGCAGACTTTGACTCCATTGAAGGAGGATGTATATTATATAAAGATAGAATCACAGTATCCACCAGGTTGGAAGAGACTCCAAGCTCATCCAGTCCAACCTATCAAAGAGCTCTAGACAATCAACCAGACCATGGCNCACTCTGTCCCCAGCCTGTAGCACTGCTTGGGGTTGTTGTGGCCAAAGTGTAGAACCCTGCACTTAACCTTGTTCAATCTCATCCCATTGGCCTGTCCAGATCCCTCTGCAGAGCCCTCCTACCCTGCAACAGATCCACACCTGCTCCTGACTTGCTGTCATCTGCAAACTTACTGATGCTGGACTCAATTCCCTGGTCCAGATCATCAATAAGGACACTGAACAGGGCCAGGCCCAGCACTGATCCCTGGGGGACACCACTAGTGACAGCTGCCAACTGGATGTGGCACCACTCACCACCACTCTCTGGGCCCAACCCTCCAGACAATTTTTGACCCATATCAGAGTGAATCTGTCCAAGCCAGGAGCTGCCAGCTTTACCAGGAGCTTGTTGTGGCAGACAGTGTCAAAGGCTTTGCTGAAGTCCAGGTAGAGAGACAAAGATAAATTATACAGGCATATTTTGTGACATACTGGTAGAACTTGTCAGGAGGTAGAACTTCAGGTCTCTACTCCAGCTCTGCAGGACACTACAGACTTTATTCTCTACCAAGGGTTTTTCTTTTAGCATTTGCAATTTAAAATGAGATGAAAATTGTGAAGAAAATAAAGTATCTATTTTTAAGACATTTTGTCAGAGGAAGACATCCTCCATGGCCAGTTTATGATGGAAGGGATCTCAAGGATCATCTAGTTCCAACCCCCTGCCATAGGCAGGGACACATCCCACTAACCCAGGTTACTCAAGGCCTCGTCCAACCTGGCCTTGAACACCTCCAGGCAGGGAGCAGCCACAACCTCCCTGGGCAACCTGTGCCAGTGTCTCACCACCCTCACTGTAAAGAACTTCCTCCTAACATCCAGTCTAAATCTCCCCTCTGCCAGTTTAAACCCATTGCCCTTCCAACCTTACCATTCTATGATTCTATGATTCTATGATTCTAGGATTTTAACTTTAAAATCCTATTTCCCCAATCCCTGTTGCAACTGAATGAGCATTCTCAACGAAAAGATTGTTCAGGCATTCAACTATCTCTTTTGCCTGAGAGTGAGTCTACATTAACTTGTGAATATTTGAACTACTGTCAATCTTTCTTTTGCTAGATACCTTCAGGATAGATGTTTGCAACCAGAAAGGACACACATCTCTGGCCACCTGGCCAATAGCTTTCAGCGTTCACTTCCTGCAAAGTAAAAAGACTTTTTTTGTCTGTCCAGTTGAGAGGCAGAACAGAATTAGAATATGCAGAACAGTCATCACTTTTCCCAACAATTTAAGCTTCCAAAATCTTAATAACAGAAGCTCTAGAAAGCAAGTGACTACCAAGTATTTGGTGAAGAATATGACACAACTTACAGAAAGAATGGCAAATGCTTGGTCTGTGGGATGGATGAGACTTCCAAAAGAATCTGCCTAGTCACAAGACTCAAGCCTGCATGGGGTCAGCAGCATTTCTGAAAGGATGAACTTTTTCCTGAGCCTTTAGATTCTGGGTTTTTTTTAAGCCCAGAAGCTATTTCCTGGTGATGGGGTGGGAATTCCTCTCAGAAGAGTGAGGACAAAGTGTAACTGAAAACCAGAGACTTCAAAGGAGAGGAAACCACAGCGAGAACATACTGATTTGGAGAGATGCTGTTAGCAGGAAAAGATTGAAGTCAAAGAAGATATTGGAGTTACCTGTAGGCCTGCTGAGAAGGCTATTGGGATCCATGGGTTGGCTGAAGATCAGCATTAACCCTTCAGGAACTGCAGAGAGAGCTCCACTCAACCATCAACCAGCTCCTGCTAGTGATTCTTGTCCAGAAAAGCCCCACTCTGCCCTTTCTCAGTGACATGAGAGGAGACGAAGAATCCCAAGACCTTTTCTAAAACTGGTAAGCCAATAAGTATTAATGAAGAATAGTTCATTTCCAGTCACAGCATGATCCCAGATAAGAATTTCCATTGCCTGCCCTTATCCATCTGTATTAATGCTTCCCAGAGATCACCCCAGAAATGCCTTATGCAAATCTCTGTGGGTCATCTGCAGTATGAGGACCAAATACCTCAGCTCTGCTCCTTTGTTTGCTGCCATGAGCTCAACTATGCATAGAAACACCTTTCAAACTCAATTTACTTCAAGTCCAAGTAACCTTGATGGATTACTTTGTTCTAAGACAGCAGCAGGTATTTTTGGGTATATGAGAAGTTTAGTGAGTCAGGACCTCAAACCTTAGATACCCTGTCTACAGAGCTTAACATGGAGTCCAAACTTGCCAGCCATCAACATCATAAAGACACTGTGGAGTAAAGATGCCTACACTGGAACGGGTTGCCTGGAGAGACTGCAGAAATCCCATCCCTGGAAACATTCCAGGTTGGCTTAGACAGGGCTCTGAGCAATCTGATTGAGTTGAAGATGTCCCCAGTCATTGGAGGAGGTTTGGATTAGGTGGCCTTTTAAGGTCTCTTCCACCACAAATCATTCTATGATTCAACATGAGCCTGCAGTGTGCACATGCAGCCCAGACAGCCAACCGAGTCCCGGGCTGGATCAAGAGCAGTGTGGCCAGCAGGGCAAGGGAGGGGATTCTGCCCCTTTACTCTGCTCTCCTCAGACCCCATCTGGAGTACTGTGTGCAGTTCTGGAGCCCCCAGCACAGGAAGGACAGGGAACTGTTGGAATGGGTCCAGAGGAGGGCCACGAAGATGATCAGAGGGCTGGAGCAGCTCTGCTGTGAGGACAGACTGAGAGAGTTGGGGCTCTGCAGCCTGGAGAAGAGAAGGCTTCCAGGAGACCTTAGAGTAGCCTTCCAATATCTGAAGGGGGCCTCCAGGAAGGCTGGGGAGGGATTATTGACAAGGTCATGTAATGACAAGTCAAGGGGCAATGGGTTTAAACTGGCAGAGGGGAGATTTAGACTGGATGTCAGGAGAAAGTTCTTTCCAGTGAAAGTGGTGAGGCACTGGAACCTCTCTGGTTTCCCAGAGAGGTTGTGGATGCTCCCTCCCTGGAGGTGTTCAAGACCAGGTTGGATGAGGCCTTGAGTGACCTGTACTAGTGGGAGGTGTCCCTGCCTATGGCAGGGGGTTGGAACTAGATGATCCTTGAGGTTCCTTCCAACCTTATCATTCTATGGACACACTGTACTCATTGTGGCCCAGACTTCTGAGGCTGACTTCATTGGAGGCAATTTCCCTGGTCCACCCAAGGAAAACACAGATCAGAGGTAACCTGGGGATGGAAGTCAGATGAGTCCACAGGCGCTCCAATCAAAAAACTGCCTGTGGGTTGTGTCTTAAGGAAGGAAAGAGAAGGTTTGCATCTGTTCCAGTCACCCAAGGGTGGAATTATACAAGTCTCAGCAGTAGCAAATCAAAATCAAATGGAAGAAAATTAGGAAAAGTGAGAAGAATAGAGAAGTGGGAATAATTTATGCTTGTGTAGTGCTCCAGGGCTTACTCCTCCTTGTGCTAAAGCTTTCAAGTCCTCAGCATGCTGGGGCATGTCACTTTTTTCCTCTTCCTTGTCTCCCGAACTGATTCATTTTCTCTTCCCTGACCCCCTCTACATGGCCATTGCTCGGTTCGTTGTACGGTTAATTAAAAAAAAACAAAACAACAAAACACAAAAGCATATGGTTTGGGGGACTGGAGCATTTCTCTTTCAAGGAAAGGCTGAGAGGCCTGGGGTTCCCTATTCTGGAAGGGCAGACTGACAGGGGATCTTCTCAATGCTTATCAATATCTAAAGGGTGGTGATCAAGAGGCATGGGGCCAGACTCTTTTCAGTGGTGCCTAGCAACAGGATGAGAAACAATGGGTACAAACTTAAGCATGGGAAGTTCCACTTAAACATAAGGAAAAACCTTTTTCTATGGAGAGTGACAGAGCACTGAATCAAAACTCCCTAGAGAGGTTGTGGAGTCTTCTGCATTGGAGAGGTTCAGAGTCAACTGGACATTGCAGTCCTGGGAAACCTGCTGTGGTTGACCCTGCTTGAGCAGATGGGTTGAACCAGATGATCCCCAGAGGTCCCTTCCAATCCCTACATGCTATGATTCTGTATACTTCAAGCAGTTTATGTAGTCTATTCCCTCCAACATCTAATGCTTGGAGATGCTGAATTTTAGAGTATTTTCATCAGCCAGGAGGACTCTGACAGCCAAATTTCAGCATTTGATAAGTGCACATTGTCTCTGATAACTTTGCGAGGCACCTTCTTTACCTCTGAAAGATGCCTCTCCAGATGTATTTATATACAGAATTATAATGTATATGCAATTTCCCCATCTGCAATTTTCTTCCCCAGATTCATTTTGTGCAGCTTTCATGAGTTTCCAGTGCAGCAAACTGGTTTTGATCTTTTATTGTGCTCTTAAATTGGGCACAAATGTTTCCTGTGCTTTCAAATTTACAGCACGTCACAGGCGCTGGCTTTATAACTCACGGGGTTTAAGCTAGAACAAAATTGATAAAATTACAGAAATCAAGTGGGTGCTGAAATCTTGGGCAGTAATTTATAGAGGCTGACAAACCCCAAATTTCTGGTGCCATAGGGAAGCATTAGTAGTATTTCAAGGGACTAACAGCTTTTTTGGTCCCTAGGGAAATGTGTGGCACACAGAAAATGAAGGACAAGTCTCACATATTGTTTGGAAAAGGAGAAAGTAACAAGAAGAGTTTTTCTTGTCAACTTTCATCAGATTAATTACACCTTTCTGTGGCTTTGCACTGGTAGAGGGAGGTGTCTGGAGTACTGTGTACAGTTCTGAAGCCCCCAGTACAGGAAAGACATTGAAGTGTTGGAGCAGGTCCAGAGGAGGGTCACGAAGATGATCATAGGGAGGTTGTGGCTGCTCCCTCCCTGGAGGTGTTCAAGGCCAGGTTGGACAAGGCCTTGAGTAACCTGTACTAGTGGGAGGTGTCCCTGCCTATGGCAGGGGGTTGGAACGAGATGATCCTTGAGGGCCCTTCCAACCTTACCATTCTATGATTCTATGATTCAGGCAGCTGCTGACCAAGAATCCCAGATCCTTTTGTACCAGTAAACTTTGAAACATCTTCAGCACTACAAATCGAGCTGCATCTATTTGGAATTCTGGCTTAGCAAGATTTTGACAACTTGCAACAATTAGCTTTTCCAGTGTGATATTCACCTCCCTGCCTCTGCTTCCTGTGAGGCTGAAACAGGCTCAGACCTATCATTTCCTTACATCATGTCAATATTGATACCTCTTTATCACTTTATTTCTTGCCTTGTGTGATCACCAGAATACATCAGGTTGGAAGGAACACTTGGTGGTCATCTTGTTCAATTCCCCTACAGTGAACAGGGACATCTCCAGCAAGATCAGTTTGCTCAGTGTCCATCAAGTTTGACCTTGAACATTTCAGGGATGAGGTATCCACCTACCCACAGGAATTCCCCAACTCTGTTTCAGCCCAGAACCTCCAAGAGCTTCTCCCCATGCCAGTCACTTCTAGCATCTGCCTGCATCTCCAGCCTCCAGTGAATGGTCCTCCTGGCCTCCATCTCTAGTTTTGTTCCTTCAGCTCCACAATGTGTTGTGACTGGTGTCCGTGGGCAGTCAGGGAGAGACTTTGCTCATTCATGCAGTGGTGGAGTTTCCTCCCAGAGTTGTCTCTTTTCCCATAGAGGCTGCATGCACTTTTTATTCCTCCTTTCTTCTCAGCCCCCAGAGAAAGTTACCGTAAGTCACTGGTTAGGAACAAGCTGAGCTCTGAAACCTGCCACCATCCATCATAGTGGCAGACATGCTGTGGAAGGGCTTCATGGCACAGTGCCAAGACTAATGGTCTGAAACAATGCTCACTTTCACTCTGAGCTGCTTTAGAGGGCAGGCACAGATGCTAATTGCAGTTCACTCTTCCTCCATGAAGGAAGGATGAAGGTCACACATGGGAGCAGGGAGATGTTTAATGGTGGAGCTTGACTACAAAACTGCCAACAGTTCTTCAGCCATTCCACAAGCAAGATTCAACAAATTTGAGATCATCCCTGTGCACCCCATAAGAACTGCAGTTTGAAGGTCATGCTCCTATCCAGAGCCCATGGTTCTCCTGTGAATGACCATGTCCCCTCTAGGAGTGAGATGGCCAAGTAACTGGACAGGCTAGGCTCTTTGCTTGGGTTCATCAAAGGAGATGGACTAAGCATGGTGCATCAGTCTGGAATAAAACCATCTGGGCCTTACTCTATATGTGGAAATACTTTATCTCCCTGAGGTCAGACCTCACTGGTCTAACTTCCATTGAACACCCCACAATACTTCTCACTGGTTCTGGATGTTTACTCATCTCTGAAAGCAGTAGTGAATACCAACAGGACAGACGACTGGCTAGCTAACTCTGATCTTTGCTGTCTGTAGCTTTGTCCTTGCAGAAAGCCAGCCAGAAAGAGTTCCCTTCTTTCTCTATTTCCCTTTTCTCAGCCTTGAGATAAATACTTTTATAGAGTGTTTACTTGTTAAATGGCCTGCCTTCACAGAGGGAGAAATGTTCTTGTCAAACCTCAATAAAAAAAACCCATTTTCACCACAAATCTGAAAGGTAGCAAAAATGTGAGGGAGTCATGAAACCCGTGGTATCAAAATGTACTGCTTTAGCAGTCTGTTCCTGCTCTCAGCTCGATGACTTTGCCTTCCATCATCTCAGCACCTCAGAGTTTATCTAATCATCATTACTGGTACTTAGCTTGACGTGTTCACAGATGTGTTTGCTGCTCCTCACTTTCATGGACAGATTGATCATTCCTAACATGGGGTTGGGATTGATTCCTTGCAATTGCATCCTCTTCAGAGAGCTCAGAAAGGAGAAGCCTCTAAGGGATGCCAAGAATTGAGTTTGCCTTACATGTGTGAGCTGAAACCATGGACATTACTTTTTCTTTCCAGGTAGCACCTGTCTACTGAAATCCAATTTGTCTGATACAGTATAAAAGTTATTTCAATGGGAAGGGGTCTGTAGGAGGTCTTCTGCATCACAGAATGGTCAGGGTCGGAAGGGAGATCTGGAGATCAACTAGTATGATCCTTATGCTAAGGAAGGTTCACCTAGAACATGCACAGGACCATATCCAGGTGGATTTTCATTGCCTCCAGAGAAGGAGAATCCACAGTCTCTCTGGGCAGCCTGATTTGTCTCCCTCAAAGAAGTTTTTCCTTGTGTTTAGATGGAACATCACTGCCATTGTCCATCAGCCATTCAACAGAAGGACCTGTAAACCAGCCATCCACTGCACTTGCCATGACCCATAGAAGACTTTCCACCACCTTTAGGTACCTTCAAGTAAAATCCTGTAATGCACCATTTTTAAAACAGAAGGATCAGGAAAGGATAAGGAAATCATAAGGAAAAATTAGCCATGTGCAGTAAATCCTTCCATGAAGACAGCTCACTAAAGCTCTCAGCCATGCAGCATAGTGATGGTGTTTACCTACACATAGTCTGCCAGTTGGACTTAGTTTGTTCTCTATTTTGCTTTGCAGATGTTGGAGCAATAGCTCAGCCCATGGAGAAGGCAGACACACTGCCCTGGTTTGAGCTACAGGAGAAATAATTCTGGTCAGAGATTTGACATCCCAGCTCAGGTTCTTCTCAGAAATTGCACTTTCTGAAGCTCAGGGCAGGTTTGCACAGACAGTGACTGCTTCTAGCAGTGAGAACACTGATGGAAAGAGTTATTGACAAGGGCTGGGGAGCAGAAAGGCTCTTGCTTAGACTTGCTCCTGTGGAGAACCATGTCACTGCTAAATCTTGTGTCCCATGTCAGGATGCAGTAGGAGATAGCACCTGCAGGGAGGAGTGGAGAAGACAGGTGATCTTAAGCTGTCCAACCAGACATTCCATCCTGAGGATGTCATCTTCAGTATAAAGGCTTGAACTTTGTGATCCCTCAACTTCTTTTTAATGACCAAGGAGGACTCTGTCCATTCTGCCTTTGCTTCTGATCTGTGTTCCTGAACCCAGCTCCTGGAAATGCTTTCTGTCTCTTGAGTGCAGTCTGGGACTTGCCCAGTGCCTGTCCACAGCATCAGTGGTGATGGCAATATAATTGCCATCAGCAGGGTTGGGTTTGATGTTGATTTTGTATCTATTGGTATTGGGGGGTTGTATCTACTGCTGTTATTATTTTTGTTGAAGTTGGTCTATTTTTATTTTCTAATCCATAAGTCTCTCTCCCTTATTCCTTTTCTCTTCCCTTTGGGAAGAGAGAAGGGTTAATAGAGGGCATCTGTCACATCAAGTGACTGGCAGAGCCCTCACCCTCGACACAAGCAGCAGCCAAGTTTGCTGTGAGCAGAAGTCCTTTGCATCACTGCACACAGAGGCAGCTTCTCCCCATGTAGCAGCCCCTGAAGGCATGGTGAAAGCACGACAGAAATGTTTCCCCCTGAACACACACATACTGGCTGATCAACTGTGGGAGAGTTTTGTATTTGCTGTAATTGCTTTTTCTTTTCACCTTTTTCAAAGCAAACCTTTGATATGAGTCAGCTCCACATCTATACCCCCTTGCCCCCCCTTTTCTGTTTCCAAAAGTCACAGGAGCCCCACGAGCCATGAGGATTTCTTTGTTCAGCTGAAGGTAGCCATCATACCAGCTCCAATTCTGTTTGCATCCAATTCCAAGCTCGATCCTCCCTGATGAAGGTGGGATGGAAGAGGAAAAACAAGGGGGAAGTTTGCAACATTTAAAAGCAATCTATCCAGAAAGAAACTTTAAAATGAAGCCATTTAAGGCCAGAGACTCCCAGCTGTCTGGATGCCCCTGCTGAGCCCACTGCAAAACATAGTTCAGGACACCTCTGTCACAGAGTGCAGGCTAGCAGAGAAGATGCATTAGCCAGCAATGTCCAGAGTGTGATTAATCTTTTCCTCCTCATTCTGATGCTGCTACAGTGGCAGCAGACGTTCAAGAGCCTTCTGGCAGTGACAGATCCTGGCATGGTCTGGACTCCTTACCAGGCAAGTAATGATAACAGTTACAGATCCAAGGGCTGTGTCAGCTGGATTTTCTATTTCTTTTCCCCCTCTCTGGAAAGGTCTTTGTATTTTCTAAGAGGTTTCTTGATGGGGTATGATGTGTCTGAATCACACATCGACTCTGTTGCAGAGGTCACAGTGGTAGATTAGATAGTCAGGAAAAGATATTCTCCTTTCTGACTGTCCCAATCTGGAGCTTCCCAGTGAAGGAACAGAAAGAAGGTTATACCAGAGCAACAGGACCTGTGGCTGGTGTATAAAATGGGTCAGTGAAGCACACTTCACACAATGCGACAGATACACAAGAATGAAAGCAAAGGACCTGTGTTCTGCTTCTGACCATGATTTTATTTTGCAGCAGAACAGAGTTCACCGTTACTCCTGCACTGATGCAAGATGCAGGGACCTTTCCTTGCATTACTCCTCTTGACATGGAAGAACAGAATCATAGAATGGTAAGGTTGGAAGGAGACCTCAAGGATCATCTAGGCAGGGACACCTCCCACTAGCACAGGTTACTCAAGGCCTCGTCCAACCTGGCCTTGAACACCTCCAGGGCGGGAGCAGCCACAACCTCCCTGGGCAAACTTTGCCAGTGTCTCACCACCCTCACTGCAAAGAACTTCCTCCTGACATCCAGCCTAAATCTCCCCTCTGCCGGCTTAAACCCATTGCCCCTTGTCCTGTCATTGCAAGACCTTGCAAATAGTCCCTCCCCAGCCTTCCTGTAGGCCCCCTTCAGATACTGGAAGGCTACTCTAAGGTCTCCTGGAAGCCTTCTCTTCTCCAGGCTGAAGAGGCCCAACTCTCTCAGTCTGTCCTCATAGGAGAGCAAGTTGAACATCTCCAGTGGAACAGACCCTGCACCCTGTGGGAAATTATGATCAGCACACACCAAGCAAGCAGTGGAAGACGTCATTCCCTAGAAAGGGCCAGTGACCAGCACAGCAAGATGAACAAGTTCTCAGTTTGCCATTTACTGCTCCTCTCTCTGGCATTCCCTGTGTATGAATATTGATGCTCATGCACCTGGGTTGGAACAATCCCTGATACCCACACAGACTTGGAGATGATGGGACTGAGAGTAGTCCTGCAGAGAAGGACTTGGGGGTAGTGACAGACAAAAACCAGGATGTAAACTGGCAATGCACACTCACAGACCCAAAACCCAATCATGTCCTGGGCTGATCTCCAGCAGTATGGGCAACAGGTCGAAGGACAGGATTCTGCCTGTCTGCTGAGACAACAGCTGCAGTGCTGAGGCCAGCTCTGGAGCCCTCAGCACAGGAGAGACATGGACATGTTGGAGCAAGGCAAGAGGACACCACAGAAGTGATGAGGGCTGAGACCACTCTGCTGTGAGAGCAGGCTGAGAGAGCTGGGATTCTTCAGTCTTGTGCTGGTTTGAGGCTAATTGGAATATTTTAATGAAAATAATTAGATTATAGACTCTGAAAAGAAAACAATGGTGATGTCTACTTCACTCATAGGCTTGCTGAGATGCATTAGAACAAGGACACAAACATAGAGACAGAGACTCTCTTTGTGTTATCTCTAGCTGCTGGTTTGGTCTTGGACTCTCTGTTGTGTAACCTCACTAACCACTCTGCTTCTAACCCCCCTGGTTGATCCTTCAAACTCACCTTGCACATAAGGCGAACTCTAGCATAAGGTATAGGGGTGGGGAG
>WBNM01006299.1:0-11659 GCA_013399055.1 Ramphastos sulfuratus | reverse complement strand
GTGATGCTGTGATTCTGTGAAAGTACACAGGGAGGAAACCAAAGAGACTGTTGAGGTTGGCAACCCTGAAGTTAGATGGAGTGCAGCAGGAGAAGAAACTCCAGCAGTTCAAACTAAGGAATTAGGAATACAAACTGTTTGTAATATATAAACATACAGATTATACAAAACTGGGAGGAATGGCTGACAGGCCAGAGGGCTGTGCTGCCATTCAGCATGACCTAGAGAGGCTGGTAAGCTGGGAGGGGAGAAACCTAATGAAATTCAATATGGGCAAGTGTAGAATCTTGCATCTGTAGAATAAGAATCTGTCTTGGGTTTACAGGGAGTGAGACAGAGCTCTTTTATCGTTCTCAAAGTAGGTAAAGAAAGTGCTCCATAGTGGATTGAATTGGAAATTTAAATTAAAGTACTATTCATAACTACATATGACAGTATAAAGCATATAAAATAATCAAAATCCATAGTCCACCTCACCGAATCACACATTAGGAGCTGTAAGGGACCTTGTATCCAGTCCATCCCTCCTGCCAGAGCAGGATCACCTATAGCAGATCATACAGGAATGCATCCAGGTGGGTCTTGAATATTTCCAGAGAGGAAGACCTCGGCCAGAGTTCTCCAAAAAGCTCCTTAGGCCAAAACTTTCAAAAACTTCCACCAAACCAGGCCAAAAACCCAGGCCACAAATGCCTTCCCACTCTCCACCATGCCGCTCTGCTCCTTACCCCCCATACCCCAGTGTCTTACACCCACAACAGAACCTCATGTATTCAGTTGAGGATGGGAGCAGCTCTGGGGAAAAGCAGATGGGAGTCTTGGTAGACAATAGGATGGCCATGAGCCAGCAATGTGCCCTTGTGACCAAGCAGGTCATTAGCATCCTGTGGCAAACAGGTCAGGGAAGGTTGTCCTCACCTTCTACTCTGTTGTGGCGAGGCCACATCTGGAATATTATGTCCAGTGCTGAGGTCTCCAGTTCAAGAAGGATAGGGACTTGCTGGAGAGGGGACAGAAAAAGGCTAAAAAGATGAGTATGAGGAAAGACTGAGAGAATTGAGTCTTTTTAGTCTGGAAAATGGAAGGTTGAGTGGGGATATCATAAATGCTTATAAATAATTAAAGGATGGGTGTTAGGAGGGTGGGGCCAGTCATTTTTTCAGTGGTGCCCAGTGACAGGTCAAGGGGTAATGGGCATAAACATGAACATAAGAAGCTCCGTATAAATATGAGGAGGAACTCCTTTAATTTAAGAGTGACAGAGCATTGGACCAGACTGCCCAGAGAGGTGGTGGAGTCTCCATTTCTAGAAAGACTCAAAACCTACTTGGACATGTTCTTCCATGACTTTCTTTAGGGGAACCTGCCTGGGCAGGGGGGTTGGACTCAGTGGTCTCCAGATGTGCCTTCCAATTCCTACCATTCTGTGATTCTATCTATCTATCTATCTATCTATCTATCTATCTATCTATCTATCTATCTATCTATCTATCTATAGTTTCTAAACTGTATCTAAGCATATAAATATTAACTGCTATTTGTAAGTGTGAAATAAAGGTCAGTGGTTTTTCATAACAGCACAGTGAAATAACTGTGCCCATAAAAAAAAAACCCATCTTTTCTTAGGAATCCTCAGTTCTTATAAATAGTTGTTACAGACTCCAATTCTTAAAGGAATTTGGGTTTATAGGATTTGGTATTTTTTTTCCTTAAGCCTNGTTTCTGACCTCACTCTAGTGAGACCCCACCTGGAGTGCTGTGTCCATCTCTGGAGCCCAAAACACAAGACAGAGATGGACCTGTTGGACAGTGTCCAGAGAAAGGCCACAAAGATAATCAGAGGGCTGGAGCACCTCTCTGACAAGGATAGGCTGTGGTGATAGGACAAGGGGCAGTGGTTTTGAACAAGAGCAGAGTCGATTTAGGTTGGACATTGAGAGGAAGTTCTTTACTAGAGGGCAGTGGAACACTGGAAATAGGTTGCCCAGGGAGGTAGTTGAGGGCCATCCTTGCAGATATTCAAGGTCAGTCTCAGCATGGCTCTGGGTAACCTGATCTAAAGGAGGATGTGTCTGCTAACTGCAGGGATGTTGGACTAGATGATCTTTGGCTGTCCCTTCTGACCCAAACCATTCTTTGATTCTATAATTTAGATTACACATTAAGAAGTTTATTGTGAGCTTGGTGAGACACTGGAACAGGTTGTCCAGAGAAGTTGTGCACACCTCATCCCTGGAACTGTTAAAAACCAGGCTGGCTGAGGCTTCGAGCAACTTTATCTAGTGGGAGGTGTCCCTGCCCATGGCAGAGGGGTTGAAACTAAATGATCTTTAAGGCCCCTTTCAACTCCATCTGTTCTATGAGCTATGAAAAAGGGCTTAGACTGGAAAGCAGTAAGAGCTCATCTGCCATCAACAGTTGTCAGTCACTGTGTTTTTTCCCTTTCCCTCTATGACCTCTGTGAGTTTTGCTACTGAAATACAAGAAGAGGTGACAGACTATTACAGAAAGATGACTGGAAGCAGTGTATTTATAAGACTGGACTGATTCATTCTGGCTGACCTCCATTACAATAACGCTATAAGCCAATCCACCTACTCAAGTGATAATGAAGTAGAAGTAATTAGGTTTTAAATAAAAATGTCCCTTACATTATTCTTTCAGAAAATTAACTTAGATTCTGCTAAAGCTTAGTGAGTTTTACCTCCTATATCATGACAAGTCTTATCAAAGTGATGAGCAAATAGTAGGAATAGCCTAGATCCATTTATCTATTAATTGTTCAGCATAAGATGAAGTCAGTCGAGCCTCGGTCTGCGCTGAAAATCAGGTTGGAGTGTGTTATGAAATGGATGACGTTGCTGCCTCACTGGGAAAGTTTCCTTGCTTTTTAAAATAAGTACATTTCAAGCGATTAACATCCCCCCCCCCCCCCTTATCTCTAGAGATTTACATAAGAAAGGGGGGAAAAAAGAGGATTAATTTCTACCAGGCTTTAGTTACAGAAGTTAACGCAGACTTGAAACAAAATGCAAACAGCGGCGCACAGCCTGCTTCAGCAGGGCAGGGCAAAGAACTCATTCTGTGAAACCAGAATGTATGTTCTGTAGGTAGCTGTTTGCTGTGTGCTTCACACAGCAACTTCTGTGCCTCAGCAGGCAGGCAGTTCAGGGCTATTTCATTTAAAAAAAATCTATCCAGAAATACGTTTAAAAGGATTTGTTGATGATCAGAGGGCTGGAGCATCTCCACTATGGAACAGGCTGCAAGAGTTGGGGCTATTCAGCATGGAGAAGAGAAGGCTGCAGGGAGACCTTACAGTGACCTCCCAGTACCTGAAAAGGGCCTATAAGAGAGCTGAAGAGGGACTTGTAATGAGGACTTTTGGTGATAGGATGAGAGGAAATTATTTTAAGCTGGAAAAGGTCAGATTTAGACTGGATATTAGGAAGAAATTTACAGTCAGAATGGTGAGACACTGGAACAGATTGTCCAGTAAGGGACTCCCCATCCCTGCAAGTGCTTAGGACCTGGTTGGACAGAACCTTGAGCAACCTAGTCTAGCGGAAAGTGTCTCAGCACGTGGCAGGTGGGTTGCAACTAGAAGATCTCTAAGATTCCTTCCAACCCAATCCATCCTATGATTTTATTTTGAAATCTTTTCAATGTGTTCTCTTGTAAGGCCAGAATTGTGCAACGTGTAGAAAGGAATTGCTGATACCTGTTAACTAATTGTGAATTCCCTTCTCAGTAGGCCATTCTCAGCAGCTTTCCTTTTGTCTTCAGAGGGTGATGAGAAGGGGCAGAAGACAGATGACTTGGAAACAAAAGTGGAAAAGAGAGTGAGCAAGCAGTGCTCGATGCTCGAATTAATCCAGCAGGTTTAGCAGACAGCTGGGTTTGCCTGAGGAGCTGGGCTTTTCACTGTGCTTCAAAGACTAGGTGTTTTCTGAGGGTTTTGCTTGTAGGTTATTCTTTAGCTTTTCTAAGAGTGGACTTAGGGCTCTTAAGGAAGCTGGAAGAGTGGGCATCTATTTCAAAACAAGTCAGCTTCCACAGTAACTTTTAAAACTATATTTGCAGTACCAAGCATAAATACAGGCTTGGTGGAGAATGCATAAAGAGCAGCCCTGAGGAGAAGGACTTCTGGTTGATGAAAAGCTCAACATGAGCTGGCAATGTGCACTCACAGCCCAGAACCAACCACTTCCTGGACTGCATCCCTAACAGCATGGGCAGCAGGTGGAGGGAGGGGATTCTGCTCCTCTGCTCCACTGTTCTGAAACCCCATCTGCAGTGTTGGGTCCAGCTCTGGAGGCCTCAGCACAGNCTGGAGACAACCTGTCCCACTATTGAAGATTGAGGCAAAGAAGGTGTTAAGTACCTCTGTCTTTTCCTCATCTTTTCTTACTCTGTTCCCCTCTGCATCCAATAAAGAGTGGAGGTTATCCTTACCCCTTCTTTTGCCATTGATATATTTATGAAACATTTTTTATTCTCCTTTACAGCAGTGGCCAGTCTAAGTTCTAAATGGGCTTTTGCCTCTCTAATTTTTTTCCTACAAGACCTAGCAATGACCTTAAACTCTTCCCTTTCAACAAGCCCTGCCAGCTTGTGTGCCAGGATCTTTCTCCCCCTCTGAGACAGATGTACCCCATCTGTCGCTAGCACACCTGGAGCCATATAAAGTTTCCTAAGATCGAAGAACCCAAAATTCTGTTGGTGGCACCAGCCTCTGAGACGCTTGTTAATCAGGCATGATTTCCTGTTCCTTTCAGCATTCCTACCTGCAACTAAGGGTATTAATGAAAAAATTACCTGTGCCCCTGAGCCCTCAACTACTTTTCCCAGTGCCTTGAAGTCCCTTTTGATTGTTTTTAGACTTCTAGCATCGACCTCATCACTTCCCAGCTGCATAACCAACAAGGGATAGTAGTCCAAGGGCTGCACCACACTACGCAGCCTTCTGGTAAAGTCCCTGACCCCAGGGAGGCAGCAGACTGCCCTGTAGGAGGGGTCTGGCCTACATACGGGGTCCTCTGTTTCTTTCAGAAGGGAATCACCAAAATCTCTTTTTTTTCTGGGTACAAGTTCTGATGCGAGGTGAGGCCTGATTTGCTTTAGTCAACACCCCAGACGGTGTTACTTCTGCTTCCAAAATCACCTCACCCTCAACCTCTAGTGCCCCATATCTGTTGTGCAACTGAGGAGGTGAGGGGGGGCTGGGAGGGGTTTCCCTTGCCCCTTCTGACAGGCACCTGTATCCATTCCCCAGTGTTTCCTGGGTCACCTCCCTCTGCTAACGGCGTCTGCAGAGCCTGGTACCACAAATCGAACTCCTTTTCACATTCCCTTATAGTCCTTAGTCTTTCTACTTCACCTTCCAGTTCAGCCACTAGGTTAAGCAGACCACTGATTTGCTCACACCTAATGCAGGCATTGTCTCTGCCACCCTCAGCTTCAAGTGCCAGGCTCCAAGACTCATTGCAGCCAGCTGCCCGGACGCCTGCATGCTTACGTGTGGGCTCTGCTGGGCACCCACAGTTTTACAAACAGCCTTTGACCGAGTTTTAACCACGGCTCAACTCCTTCCAGGAGCTGACCTGTTGGCTCTTTCCCTCCCCTGCCGGGCCTCGCGCTGCTCACCCTCTCCACCTGACAGTCGTCTCGCGCGGGTTTGAGTCTCGCGCGGTTGCTGTGGCAACCCTTTCCACACTGCGTCACTCGCCTGCGGAGGCGCGGCGGGAGGCCTCCGTGCCGCCCTGTCTGCCTCTTGGTAGGAGCCCTCCCTTTTGGAGGTTGCTGCTCACCTGAGAGTAAGGATCAAGTGCGCAAAGCTCCTCTGCAGCCGAAGCAGGAGCCGGGCCCAGTGGCGGATCCTGCCGCTGCTCTCCTCTCGACGTCGTAGTTTGGCGCTGGTCTGCTTCTCTACGTTCAAAGCCAGGTTGGACGGGGCCTTGAGCGGCCTGGTATAGTAGAAGTGTCCTTGCCCCTGTCGGGGAGGGTTGGAAGTAGATGATCTTTATAGTCCCTTCAAACCCAAACCCTTCTATCATTCTGCCTTATCTACCAGCATGTTTCTTCCTTAATTTTATTATTTATTTATTCACAATTCTATCTCCATTTTAATTGGGATATGGAGCTTGGGTTCTGGATGCTCCTATAAACAAAGTGTTAACACACACAAAGACCACTGGAGAAGGGGGAGGCTTATATTGTTTTGGCTAAATATTAGCATTGTAGGTATTGCTTATAATAGTAGCCAATTAAAAAACAAAACAAAACACACGTATATATACACACACACACACACACATATATATATATACACACATATATATTTTTACATACACACACACACCCCAGGGTTTTAATTTGAGTATTTTCTGCCACTTGACATAATTATTCCTGGGCTTATTGCAGATAAGTCTTTAAAATTTGGTACATTTAGTTTGAGTCTTCACCACTAACACACTTGAAAATAGTAGCAAAAAAGTATGGTAGCCAGGCTTCAAAGGATCACAGCAAAAAAAGCCCAGGAGGAGGAATGTGGTGCTGCAAATGTGGTTTTGATAAATCAAACCAAAATGATGTCAGGTGAAATAATTGTATCAACAAAATAAGAAGACAGGTGAGGTGAGGTAAATAAATGCTACAGTGTCCCAAGTAAAACCAAGCTGCTTGCCTAAAGATGAATTTATGTCACACAGTTCTTCATTCCTGCTTTTGACACCAAGTTGTACTCTTAACAAAACACAGAGTATTTACTATATTGTAAAGGATAATTGAGTCTAACAATTATTCACTGTAGGATTTTTGTTTTCCTTTTATATTTTTGTGTAACCTGGTTCATTGTGATGCTGTTTTATAGCATTTCCAAAGATGTTTGTCTCATAAAAAGCTGTTGAAATGTGGCTCGGTTGGTAATCTGAAACAGGCTTTCAAAGCAACAATGAAAAAAGGTCTGTAGTACTTCAGGAGATACATTAAAATGGTTTATGTTTGCAAAGAAGGAAAGGAAACATAGGGAATTTGACAGAATCACAAAACTATAGGAGTTGGAAGGGACCTCTGAAGATCAAGTCCAACCCACCTGTCAAGGCAGTTTCATCTAGAGAAGGTCACACAGGTTTAGAATGGCTCCAGAGATGGAGACTCAAACAGCTTTCTGGGCAGCCTGGCACAGTGCTCCATGAGCCTTAAATTAAAGAATTTCCTCCTTATGTTTAGATGGAACACTTTTATGTTCAAATTTGTGCCCGATACCCCTTGTCCTGTCACTGGGCATCACTGAAAAAAGTCTGGCCCCATTCTCCAAACAGTCACCCTTTCATTATTTATAAACATTTGTGTGATCATGACATAATTACATTTCTTCATAGAATCACAGAATGCTTTAGGATGGAAGGATCCTTTATAGGTCTTCTACTCCACCCCACCCTGCAGTCAGCAAGAACATTTTTTACTAGATCAGGTTGCTCAGAGACTCAAACAACCTGGCCTTGAATGCTTACAGAGATGAGGCACCTACTACCTCTCTGGGCAACCTGGGCTGGTGTCTCATCACCCTCAGGGTAAACAATTTTTTTCTTCTATCCAATCTGAATCTCCCTCTTTTAGTTTAAAACCATCACCCCTTGTCCTCCCACAATAGAATCTGCTACAGTATCTGTCCCTGTCCTTCTCGTATGCTCCTTTAAGTATTGAAAGGCACAAGAAGTTCTCCCTGGAGCCTTCTCTTCTTCAGGCTGAACAACCCCAATTTTCTTAGCCTGCCCTCTCAGCAGAGGTGTTCCATCCCTCAAGTGATTGTTGTGGCCTCCTCCAGATCCCTCTTTCTGCTTCATAATCACTCAAGTTCCTTAATATTTCACATTTATATTAAATTCTGGGCTTGAAAAATTATTTTTCAAGAGTTTAAGTCAGTGTCTCCAACCCTTTTTGGCTTGAGCACTGCTGCCAAGCCTTAATTTTCGTTATTGGGCCACCAGCCACCCTTAATGCAAAATTTAACTGAAGACACCATATTGAATGGTGCTTGATATGGTCCTGCATAGTTTATTTCCTCTAGGCAATTTGAGAGTTACAGGTCTGTTGAGTAATGCCTGAATATTGTTTGGAAAAGCAGTTTCAGGATGTAGGAACCTGAGTTCTGCTTAATTAATTAGCACTTGCTTCTTGCAGCAAGGGTGAGTTCAGTTGTTCTGCTATACAAAGTGTATGTAAGTGCCAATAACATTTTACAGCTTGCAACTACTTTGTTGACAAATTAGCTTTGACAAAAATCAACTCTAAGGTTTCTGTATCACTCAGGTATTTTTGGATGTTGCATGCGTGACTATAATGACTTTTCAATTAACAATTTTTAAATAAGCTGTGAAATGTCAGGTTCCTGCTGTAGCAGGAGCTCAGAACTCCAACAAGCATCATGCAGAAACATTATTCATGCACTTTCTTAATTTTTAATCCTATTGAAGCCAAATTAAGTAGTATTTAAATGCTTTCCTGAATGGTACTTAAGCACATCGTTATGCCCTTGTGCTAATTAGAGTCATATGCTTTCCCATTTGGTAAAACCCCCAGCCCTGTTGCTCTTTTGAGCGATAGTCTAGTACCTGGGGTTGGAAGTCATGGAAACCAGAGGTTTTATTTTGGTGATGAATCAGTACCAAGCTAACTTTAATGCATCTGTAGGAGACTAGGACTTCAGTAAGTTGTATCAATATCCTCCATGAGACTGCACAGGAGAAAACAGGATATATAGTTCCATGGGAGAAGTATGTTAACTTCATTATGTACACCAGTTAAATGGTTTAGGGATGTTTCCTGCTATTCTTAAGGTGGATCCAGCTGCAGGATAGCTAGGCTGTAGCAAATGGGGACACCTTGCTGCTCTTTACAACTCTCTGAAAGCAGGTTGCATTGAGGTGGGGGGGTCAATCTCTTCTCACTAGCATAACGTGATAGAATGAGATTAAATAGGCTGAAATTGTGCCAAAAGAGGTTTAGATTGCATAGTATGAAAAAAATACTGAAAGAGTGGTCAGACATGAGAATACATTGCTCAGGAAGGTGGCATCCCTGGAAGTTTTCTAGAACTGCATGGACAAGGCACTTCAGGACATGGGTTTAATGGCCATGGTGGTCTTAGTTTGACTGTTAGGCTTAATGATGTTAGAGGTCTTTTCCAACCAAAACAATTCTGTGATTCTACAAAATAGCCATAATAGTACAAGACTTAAATCCAATTCCATCTGGGGCTTGGAAAAAAGTCTCCTTATAGGAATGAGAAGTGAAATTCCCACTTTATCAGGTTGCAGATAGCTTTGGAAATTCTGCCTCTTTCCACAGTGAAGGAAATTGTTGTTTGAATAAACACAGATAAATTGGCAGCTTGCACAGTGTTGATTATTTGTGGTCTAGTCTGTGACGTAATCTCTTCTAGATAAGAGCCTTTAAAGAGAGCTTTACTGTGGTGGTTATCTTGTCTGGAATAAACCGGCCAGGAGTCTTTCCTTCCTGGAATGTTGGAAGATGTTTTTTGCTTAGGAATCATAGAATCATAAAATAATTGTTTTGGTTGGAAAAGACCTCTAAGATCAGCAAGTCTAACTGTCAAACTAAGACCACCATGGACATTAAAGAATGTCCCCAAAGTGCTGTGTCCACACATTTCTTGGAACACTTCTAGGGATGGTGACTCCATCACCTCGCTGGGCAGCCTGTTCCAATGCCTGACCACTCTTTCAGGAAAGAATTTTTTCCTTATATATAACTTAAACTTCCCCTGGCACAATTCCAGGCCATTTCCATTCATACTAGGGAGACACCCACGTTGTTACAGCCTCCTTTCAGGGAGTTGTAGAGAATGAGAAGGTCTCCCCTCAGCCCCCATTTCTCCATACTAAGCAACCTCAGTTCCTTAGCCATTCCTTACAAGACCTCTTCTCCAGACTGTTTACCATCTTTGTTGCCCTTCTCTGGACATGTTCCTGCAACTCTATGTCCTTGAAGCAAGGGGCCCAAAACTGAACACAGTATCTGAAGTGCAGCCTCACCAGTGCTGAATACAGAGGCACAATCACTGCCCTAGTCCTGCTGGCCACACTATTCCAGATACAGTCCAGGATGCTGTTGGCCTTGGCCACCTGGGAGCATTACTGGTTCATATTCAGATAGTGATCAGCCAACATCCCCCAGGTACTTTTCTACCAGGCAACTTTCCTTAAATGATACTTATTTTTTAATTTATCATGTACTGAAACTCCTTGATATGACCCTATCAGAGAAGTTAGACACTGGATTACAAATACCTCTGTACTTCTAACATGCTTTTGAATTTGGAATATCGAGTAGGCAAGAAGAAATCTGAACACTTAAGATATGCCACTCTTCTCTCTACTGGTGATACGTGTAACAGGATCCTTAAGAAGAGAAAACCAAAGTGGAATGCTGCTTTAGATACCAGTTTGTGGAAAATCCTGTCAGCCGCTTCCATGACAAAGGCATGAGTACATTAAAAATAGAAAGAAATCCTGGAGCTTATCCTTTGAGGCTTAAACCATCTTGTAGTTGCCATGAGGCTCAAGAGTAAAGGTCCTGAGCCATCCTGTTGTTCATCAGATAAACACAGGCCCTGAATGTGCTCAAATATTTACTCAGCAAGTCTTACCTAAGGCCTGTGAAGTGTTTCTGTGGAGGAAAAACGCTCTAAATGCTCATCTAAAATAGTTTGTAGTTGGAAAAAGCCAACTACTTGTGTTTTGTAGATTCACTGAGTGATTCAACCCAGAAAAACAAACAAACAAACAAAATTAAAAAATATCTTTAGAGAAGTGTCTCCGATTCTCTTATACTGTTGAGCTTCTAATTCCTGAGCAAGATTTTGTACTTGGAAGTGAAAGAATTGAGGTTATATACAGTGCACCCTAAGGGAGCTTTAAATGATAGCGTCAGATGAGAAAAAGGTGGTTGCTTTGACTCAAACTGGTAGGTTAAACATTACCCTGTAGTCTACTGGAGATCTGTGGAGTTGTTTAGTTTTTGTTTTTCCCTGCTCTTTGATAGAAAAGGTAGATTTCTTGTGAGTTACCTTAATTCACATTCACAGAACCAGGAGTAAATTACTGCAGTAACAGAGTGGCCCTTGAGACTAATATACTTCTGAAATTACCCATATGTCAAACAAGATTTCAGAAGGCTTGTTGTTGTTGTGGGATTTAGTGCCACAGGCAATACAGTAGTGTTTTGTTGTCTTTCTTACAGGCCTGTGACAAACTATCAAACATTTGAGTGGAATTCAGCAAGTGGATGTCATTTACATGACCTGTCTTACTGCAGATACTAATGCCTGCAACACCTTATTAGCAGCTAACACACCTGACAGTATTAGAATCATAGACTGCATTGGGTTGGAAGAGTCGCTAGAAAGCCATCTTGTCCAGCCCCCCTGCAGTGAGCAGGGATCTCTTTAACTAGATATGTTGCTCAGAGACCCATCAAAGTTGACCTTTAGTGTCAGGGATTGGGCCTCCACCACATCCCTGGGTAATCTGTTCCAGCATTTTACTACTCTCATTGTGAAGAACTTCCTCTTGATGTCCAACCTAAATCTGCTCTCCTCCAGTTTCACACTGTTGCCCCTCATGCTATTGCTACA
>WBNM01006298.1:28637-42870 GCA_013399055.1 Ramphastos sulfuratus | reverse complement strand
TTCTATGATTCTATGAACTTTACTTTATCTCCTGGGATGAACTTTGTCTCTGTGGTCTTCTTAAGGGAACCTGGGACCCCTCGAACCACCACATTATGTTACTCATAGCCTGACCCCAGGAAACGATGAATTAATTCTTTTAATGTGGTTTATGGTTACTAACAACCACTCATTTTGTAGAACTTAAAATGTATCACATCCCAATCAGGTGCAAAGGGCATATCCTTTGTCTTTCCTGACATGAAAAAAAGGGTGAAACAAACAAACAAAAAAAAAAAAGGGTCAAGGACAACAAGCCCTGTCCAAAAATCCTTAGAAAGAGAGTCCAACCTTGCTTATACTGTGATACTGTGATAATGTGAAATAATGAGCTATGCTTACAGGGCTAATAGTCTCTTTTTTTTGAAAGGGGCTCTTTTCTCTCTCGTCTCGTCATAACTAGTAGCACCTATGGCTAGCAGGACTCCACCAGTCTCTTAAGTATAGATGAGGCAGTCACATAAACACAGAAAATGAGTAACAGTATCTGGCCCAGAGGGGTGATGTTAATCCTATAAAGTTACCTATAAAGATTCAGTGGAAGAAGAAAATACACCAGAAATGCATAAGGGAAATAAGAATTTAAATTAAAGCAGCTTTCCCTATTGTTAAAGGGAAGAGTTAAAGAAAAGCATCTCTGAGTTAAAACTGCAAGTTTTATACTTTGATCAAATAATTTTATATCTTCAGAATTTTGATGACTTTATCAGACTTAGTTGAATTCAGGTACTGAGAGGATGTGTGTTATTTCTTAGCACATAACAGGGGACTTACTTTTGAAGAATATGCAAATAACAGGGGTTTTGAAAAATGTCTCAGAAAATTTAACTGATAGTCTGCCTGGAATACCAAAAATCACCGCACTAAAATTACATAAACTGGAACACAGAAAGTCCCATCTGAACATAAGGAAAATCTCCTTCACTTTGAGGATGACAGAACAGGTTGTGTGGGCTCTCCTACTCTGCACATAGACCTGGGCTGCTCTAGGTGAACCTGCTTTAGCAGCACAGTTGGACTATATGAGCTTCAGAGGTCTCTTCAAACCCCTACTTCTGTGATTTTGTGATTGTTCTCTATGTTCCTCAAATTGTAAAGTAAAGTCAATACTCAAAAACATCTTGAACCACTATGTTTTAAGATATGCTTTTACTCATTAAAACATTTTTTCTCAATGGAAATAAATGTGAACATCAATAGATTAGTATAAGTTTTATCTAGCAATTTGCATTAGTTGCAAGCCACTCAAGCTAAATACTTTGAAACTCCATTGTTCATAGTTAAACGGAAAGGAAAGGAAAGGAAAGGNCCAAAACCCACAACAACTACAAAACTACCCCAAACCCTCTTGGTACATGAATAATGTCCATACTGTGAGAAGATGAGACTGACAGGAACAGTGACCTTAGACAGATTAAAGGTCATAAACAGGACCTGCCTACTGTGGGAACCCAGCTCCTGGGAGGTACTGTTCAATACAGAGCACTAACAAAATAGCCAAAACAAACATTTATGAACCGATGGTTTAGAACATTTTTGTAGATACATAATCAACAAAGCCACTGACACATCTGGGAGGCAAATGCATTCATACTTCCCACAGAAAGATAGTCCATACATTTGCCATCATCTTCACATTTGTTTATTTTTGCATAAACTTCAAGAAATTCTGGACCTTGAGATCAGTTGCCTGAAAAAATAAGCCAAAGATGTATTTTTCATCCTGCAAATCAGCAGGAAGAGTGAACTTGTATGCATATTAGTGAAAAAGTGCTCCATTCTTTGCATGAGTGACATGAAAAGCTGAAGGAGAAATCAAGAGGTACACTAAAGACAATTTTGCTTGCATCTTTAAAGCCAGATTGCTTTACTACTAAAAACTCTTTTGTGATTTTCTAAATGACATAGCTGCCTTTACTTTCACTCCCTCACAGGAATACTAAATTCTTTAGTATTCAGCTTTAAAGCTTGAATTTCATATAGCAACAAAATCACAGCTTAGTGTAAGTTCACTGTGTCTAATCAGCCTTAAATGAGAATGAAGATGCATTCTTTGATTTTGATAGATCAGAGCTAATTAATCACTGTTAACTTCAACATGTAACTATTACATAGGCATTTTAGGGACAACAAAAACCAGCCAACCAACCAACCAACCAACCAAAAACCAAACAAAAAAAAAGAATGAAGTATTCATTATTTTGGGGTCTTGGTGGCTTTTTCTTTTCCTTGCAAAAATATTAATCCAGCAGCTTGATCTGTTTTTCAACTGTGTCAATACCATTGCTATTCTTAATACAAAAAGTCTTGTATCACAGAATCACAGAATGTCAGGGGCTGGACGACCAAAATATTATCTAGTCCAACCCCCAAAATTCACAAATATACTTAGCAACATAAAAATAAACACATTTAGCAAAATTCATGCATACATTTGTCTTAAGTTTGCATTAGTGCCACATCAAACAGTATTTTTCCACAGAGTAAGCTCCTGCATTCAGAAAATGTTGTTTACATCATTTGCCCTGCTGTTCTCAGTCTTACTCCTTTACATCTCCTGGGTCTTGTTTTGGGTCACTTAACTTGACAGGTCTGGTAGATGAACCTGCACCAGTCTACCCTGAGACAGGCTCAAACTTAAAGTGTGTGTGCTTGACTCTAGTTAAAACAAAATGCTTGGTTAGCTGGCACTGGAAAGGGAATATAAACAGTGTGTTGGAGGGTAGGGTGGAATTACAGGTAATTTCCAGGGCAGCTGAAAAAACTGAGAAAACTATTCATATGACACGCCTGGGAAGGGCTACAAAGTAAAAACCAAATCACAGTGCAGAGCTCACATAAACAAAAGAATGTAAGCCCTGTCATGATTAAGGCTTCCCACTAAACGAGAAAGTTTTTAATTTTTTTTTTCTGTTAGTCACTCACAGTAAAGTGAGACAAGGAAGAAAAAGATAATCTTTGAGAGAGGACTAATTCCCTTCAGGTGGTTGCAGTCACACAAGCTCAAAGAATGGTGGCAAGACTGAGTACCACTGTTTACAGCAGTGATGGGTGATGCCTTTAACCTTCTTGTATCAAACATCAGGTGGTTGCATTCTTTAAACAAAGTGAAGTAAATAATAGAGAAAACAGCCAGACTAAGCTGTTGCTGTGCAATTCAAATACCTCAAGAAATTGCCCTCTGACTCCTCTGGGGTACTAGCTTCCTGGCTGAAATTGAATATACAAATGAGTGAGTACATGAATACTCATCATTGGAGGTGGGGGAATGCAGTAAAATGGCTTAAACTTCTTCCTAGAGAGGTGGAAAATCACCAGTTCTCAGATAACTAGGAATCCTCAAGTAAAGCAACAATGTCCAAAGGTGGCAATAAAATCCAAGAACTGGTACAGTCTTAAACCTCTTAAATGTGACCACAACAGCTTTTATGCTAATGTCTGCAATCCTACACTGCAAATGCCTTGGGTTTTTTAAACTGCTTTCTATCCGCACTTCAGCTGGCATCAAATACATTAATAGCAATGCTCTGCTTTTGCTTAAATCTTTATGCTTTTAACAATTAATCCTCTTAACATCCCTGTTGGGTAGATAGGCAAAAAAAAAAAAAAAAAACCCACAAAAAAAAAAAAAACCCAAAAAAACCCCAAAACACCAAAACACCCACACCGAAAAACCCCCACCCTTTGTAAAACTGAGATAAGAAGTGTCTTGCCTAAAGATATGTGATTAGGACTGGACAAAAGAGTGTTAAACATTCAGTAAACAGGGGCTCTGGTGCCCTAACAGATAGACAGCACCATTTAGATTGTGTCAACTATTATTATGAACTGTAAACACAAGATAGAAAAATACAACTAAAGCATAAAAACCTTAATTTCATAGAATCATAGAATGGTAAGGTTGNCCAGACCCCCAGGTCCTTTTCCTCAGGGCTGCTCACCAATATTTCATTAATGTTCTTAGTAATACTAGAGATGAAATACCTTGTACAGTATCTTTTTTCCTATTGCTGAATATACATACAATCTCTGTCCAGTTTAGATGGGTGACGAGTACCTTGCAGCATTTGGTGCATAGCATGACTTTTTCTTTAAAGCCCTTTGATTTTTGAACATTTTGTTTTTAAAATGTGAGAGTCAAATGTTTTTTTCTTGTAATTGTGTTAAAATTACAAGTGTGTTAGCCTTACAAGGCGATTTTCTAAGACTTTTAAGTAGCGATGACAGGATGGAATTTATTATTCCTGTCTCAGCCTGTGAAAACTGCAAGGAAAATTAGAGGAAAATTAGAAATTTAATTCAATCCTTTGTGAATTAAAAAAAAATTCTTATCAAACAACCATTGATAAAATTTCCATTCTCACATAATCCTTGACAATATTTAAAAAGAAAACTCCAAACCCCTAGAAAATACCAAAAGTAACTTTTTCATACCACTCTGCACCGTTACAAGATTCTCCATTTGTGCAAGTTTGCAGCTGAAGATCTTCCACAGGCTGCACTATTTTTAAACTCCTTTCCACAAAAAAAAACCAAAAACCAAAACTTTTCTTTTTAATATAGCAGAAACCAATGACACTTTATATCCATGGGTTTGCTACTGAAATAATACCTGTAAATACTTACAAGTATTCTCTCAAAACAAGGCTTCTTTTTTATGATAGAAAACAAGGAATGAATCCTTAATCAGGCTACTGTAACAAAATAAAGACATCTCATTTATTTAAATATGTATCCCCTGAGATTTGGACTGCCAAACTACTTTCCTTAGTTATGATTTGGTAGGCAGAGGAGATGTTAAGATCTAACAGGATGCTCATTATTCTACCAAGAATTTTCTGGATAGTGAAGGTGAAGTCATCTGCTATGACTATGCATGAGCAGACCAAGTTCCTGGGCATGCACAGCAAGCAAGATGCTTCTAGGACATGCCTGAAATACCACACAGATGCTGCCCAGGACATTTGTGGATGCAGACATACACAAGTTCTGATTTCAGACTCATTGCTTTTGTTTCTGATCACAGGATGCCAGGCAGCTCATTCAGAGCTACTTTTCCAACCAGACTGCCAAGCATCTGCGAGTTGCAGCAGGTGGCCAAGGTAGACTTTTTCTGCCTAGAGAAAAACTTTCTGTGAAGAAAAAAGGAACAACATACGTGAGGAAACTCCAGCATATGGTAGGCCTAATAACTATTTATGGTTGTAAATAATCATGGTGCTTATCACATGGCTATCACTTCCATAAAATTGTGTGTCTAAGTATGTATAGTGCTAGATTGTTGTACGATACAGTACGCTGAACGTAAGTAACTTGAATAGCTGAGGTTCCTGCACTTGTTTAACAGGCAGTCTAGCAGCATGTTCAATGTTTCCTCTAAGTGGCCAAGGAGCAATTCCCATAGATTAAATCATATTTGTTTATAATTGCTTTACATTGAATGTTTCTTCAAAGAACTTTCACATGTTAGGTAAGACTCTTTTTTTCTACCTGTTTTCCTAAATGTCAGCTGTTTCTCTACAAATATGCAGACTTTGATCACTTTAGACATGCAGACTTTGATCACTTCAGGGATCTGATGGCCAAAGTACCATGAGACAAAGCCCTAGAGGGAAGACAGGCCTAGGACAGCTGGTCACTATTCAAGGATCATCTTCTCCAAGTTTAAGAGCAAAGTGTACTAAAAAAGAGGAAGGCAGGAAAAAATGCTAGGACATCTGCCTGGATGAGCAAGGAGATCCTGGACACACTGGCACACAAAAAGAAAAGGATGTGGAGGTGCTGGTGGGCAAGAAGCTCAACATGAGCTACCAGTGTGCACTTGCAGCCCAGAAAGCCAACCAGAGCCTGGGCTGCATCAAAAGAATTGTGGAAGGAGGTGATTCTCCCTCTCTACTCCACTCCAGTGAGACCCCATCTGGAGTACTGCATCCAGTTCTGGAGCCCCTGTTACAGGAAAGATATGGACGTGCTGGAACGTGTCCAGAGAAGCACCATAAGGATGATCAAAGGGCTGGAGCACTCCTTCTATGGAGACAGAGTGAGAGAGTTGGGACTATTCAATCTGCAGAAAAGAAGAGTCCAAGAAGACCTTATTGTGGCTTTCCAGTATCTTAAGGAGGTCTACAAGAAAGCTGGTGAGGGACTTTTTAGAGTGTTGGGCAGTGATAGGACTAGGGGGAATGGAGCAAAACTACAAGTGGGCAGATTCATATTGGATGTCAGGAAACAGGAAAAAGTTCTTCACCATGAGAGTGGTGAGACACTGGAACAGGTTGCCCAGGGAGGTGGTGGAAAACCCACCCCTGGATCTTTTTAAGGCCAAACTGGATGTGGCTCTGAGCAACCTGATCTAGTGTGAGGTGTCCCTGGCCATGACAGGAGGATTGGAACTGGATAATCTTTGAGGTCACTTCCAACTTTGGCAATTCTGTGAAATATTTTTTAAACATTATTTTCATATCTTTATTCAGATGATTATTGCATTCTCCATTTTTCAATTTATTTTTTAGGATTACCTTTGCATACATAATGTTGTTAAAGGTAGTAACACCTAGCAAAAAGCCTGGGAAACAATCTGGCTTTTTATGCATCTCAGAGAAGCTACATTTGGACTTGCAGCAGAAATGGGCAAAAAATTAAATAGGGTCTTGCAACAGACCCATTTGGTGCTGTCCTTGCATGCACTGTAGAATCATAGCATTGTAGAATGGTTTGGGTTGGAAGAGACATTAAAGATCATTTAGTTAATTCCCTCACCATGAACAAGGACAACTTCCATCAGACCATATTGCTCAAGGATTTGTCCAGCTTGGCCTTGAACATCCACAAGAACCCTGGGCAACCTGTTCCAGTGTCTCACCACCCTTACTGTAATGAATATTTTTCTAATATCCAATTTACATTTGCCCTTTTCAATCTTAAATCTGCTTCCTCTTGGNCGGTTGCTGTCTGGGCTGCACTCACACTGCAGGCTCATGTTGAGCTTTTCATCACCCCAGACCCCCAGGTCCTTTTCCTCAGGGCTGCTCTCAGCCATTCACCACCCAGCCTGTATTTGTGCTTGGGATTGTGCCTACCCAGGTACAGGACCTTACACTTGGCCTTGACAACAAGCCCTATTAAAAACTCCCTCTCAATCTTCCTCTTAGACCCCCTTCAGCTTCAACTACTTCAGAAGAGCTACAAAATGGGAGAATCCACAGAAGGAATTAAAACACATGGTAGTTTTCAAAATGCCCATTGTGGATCAATGCTTCATTATAGAATTAATATAGCTACAAAATAATCTGCTCAATCCAGCACCAACTTGGGACTAAAGACAAAAGAAGATACCTTATCATAAGTTCTCTGGATCAGGAAAGAAAGTGAGATCAGATATAATGCTTTGTAAAGAGTTATCTCTTTGTCACACTTAACGTTGCTTCTCAAAAAGATCTATCCATAAGCCTAATAGATGGTCTGTGAAAACTTCTGTAAACAGATTTTTGTATTGCAATGCTTAGAATTGAAATACCAAAGTTTTGGTGGCTGAATTTTGGCATGAAAACCTGTTTCTTAGGCAGATGTCAGAAGGAGGTTTGTGAGCAGCTGTTGCTCCTGGAAGAGCCTGTGAACTAGTGAGTTGTTTTTGGAGCAAATGACCCAGTTAAACACTGTAATCACTTGGCTATAGACTCCATGACAACATCTCTCCCTTTCTGCTCTGGATTTCTTGAATTATTTTCTGCAAAATTACAGATTAATTGAGAACATTTTTCCCCAAACAACTTTGTGGGTAGACATAATTAGACTACCCCATTCAGACAGAGATGGGAAAGGAAAGGTCAATCAGATGGCAGATGAAATTTACAAATCTATTCTGAGAATTACAGGTTGGAGCAATGGGCTGACAGAGACCTCATGAACTGCAACAAGCAAAGTCCTGCAGCTGAAAAGGGACCACCTTATGCACCTTACGCATATGATGGGAGCAGTTGGAAAGCAGCTTGGCAGAAAATAGCTTCGTAGATGCTAAATTGGCTGTGATCCAGTAATGTGCAGCAGCAAAGGCTAATGGCAGTATTCTGGACTACATTAGGAGTGCTGCAGCAGGTGGAGGGAGGTGATCTCTCCCCTCTGCTCATCACTGGCAAGGCCATATGTGAAGTGATGGGTCCGTTACTGGATTCCTCATTACCTGAGAGAGGTGGACGTACTGGAGTCCAGCAAAGTGTTAATAAGATGATTGGAGCATCTCTTCTAAGAGTAAAGGCTAAGAGAGCTGGAGCTGATCAGCTTGGAGAAGAGAGTGCACAAGGGGGATCTCATCAGCAGGTATAAATGCCTTCTCTCACCTTTCAATGCATTCCTCTTTCTGATCAAACAATGGTTTCTTCAGATTTCTCCTGGCAGTTCTAATTAACCATGATATTTTTTTTTTAAAAGTAGGTGAGGCACTTCTCTAGATCATTCTGAGTTGAGCCCAGATATTCACTTCAGAATGAGTCAGTGGTGTCCAGTGACAGAACATAGGCAATGGGAACATTAAAATGTCCACCTTTTCACTTCCTTCATATTTTTCTGGAGGATGAGATGGGATTGAAATCTGTAAAAGGAATTGAACATGGGATGAATCTTTGACTAGACTTCCAACTACGAAAAATTATATATAACAGGATGGAGTCTTTCAGTGTACCTTACTGAGTGAAAGGGTTTCTGCTTAACTTAAATCCCAGTCTGATATGGACACAGTTGACTTCATTCTGAATATTCCTGCCAGGTTAAATTCTCAGAGAAGATACACAGTTAAACATGGACTCTAAGATCCTAACTGGATCTAGCAGCTATATGGGTGGTGTACTTTTGAGCCTCGCAATGATATTTTTGTGACCACAGAAAATATATTGCAATATAATGCAGCTAATGAGAAGGCAACAGCAGATGTAAAGGAGATTTGAAGAGCAGAATAATTTCTCGATTTCACAGAGTTACTTTACAGCATATGAGTTAAAAACACTCTTCTAAATTATTGGTCTCCGTTAATAAAGAAAATACATGAAAATAAGAGGTAGACTACATTGTTATATGTCTTGTAAATTCCAAGGTGTCCACTTCATAAATGTACAACAGCATACAGATTACATCTAATTAAAGGACATTTTAGAAAGGGATGTATAAACGTGGGAGAGAAGAGACAAACAACACCGCAGACAAATTTTAGAAGTGTAATCTGGGTCTCATTTTACTCTCCTTTTCCCATTTTTGTGTACAAGTAAAAGCTATTTTCTGATTAAAACAACAACAACACCCACCATGCACACACACACAAAAAACCCCCAAACAACCCGAAAAACACATGAAAGCAACAAACACTGTGAAGATGGACCCGAAAAAGATTTTTAACAGTCTTTCTGTTCATTAAGAGTTGTTAAATAAAATCACAATGTTTGTGTGGAAAATACATCAGATGTTGAAGTTGTGTATTTGTTCCCATTTCTGTTCCACGTAAATGCAAAAATACAGCTAATATCCGACACCTAAAAATGGCATTGGATGTACAGGAAGGCCTTATTTAATTTGTCAATATTCTCAATATAAATGTGCATTTTTTTAAACAATATTTTGCCACCTACTTCATTGTAAAGTGCTGAGTTCAGAAATTTCCTTGAAATAATCTCTATGTCCTAACACTTCATTGGTGATTTTTTTTTTCCTGATTAAAGAGTTATTCTTTATCACAGGCCTGACATCTCCCAAGCTATGAAGACTTGGAAGGTCACAGATTCTCTCTCCACAGGAGACCAAGCTGTTTAGCAGAAAGTATGACCTACTGTAGAAACCAATGACCTAGTTTAAGAAAAAAAAAGGTACTCTGTTGTAAAGTGGTGAAACCGGCTGAAAAATAGAGAGCTCAGTAATGAGATGCCTTTCATCAAGAGACATCAAATGATGTTAAATAATTATATTAAAACAGATCACCTTTCTAAGAGGCTTTTCCTGTTTTATTCTTCAACATGGATGAACACAATCATTTGTCCTTTGCAGTAAACAATATAATATACAAGAAAATATAAACAATATATACAACAATATATAAACAACAAAATATACAAACACTGAGACAGACACCCACTCAGGAAAATACTTAAAATAACTATGTGCATCAAAGAAGCTTAAGAATGAGTTTCAATGTTTTGCTGTAGAAATGAAAACCTCAGAGAATTATCCACTGATTTCAATATACTCTGAATCATGACTTCAACTTTGTTAGTCCTTTGTTAGTATTGCCCAATAGCAATCAGTTAAAAAAGCTAAAAATAAAATGCCAGTAGTATACACATACTTTATTCCATCATCTTGTTGCATAGGCTGTTGTAGCAAGTTCCCACTGGAAGTTAAGGCATAAACCAACAAAGCAATCACAATAGGTCATATTTTGCATATGATTTCACAAAATTCTGTACTTAGGTTTATCACTATTTCAATAGGTCATATTTTGCATATGATTTCACAGAATTCTGTAACATAGGTTTATCACTATTTCAATAGGTCATATTTTGCATATGATTTCACAAAATTCTGTACCTAGGTTTATGAAATAATGTGGACACATAGACCAAGAGTAGTTACTTAACTAAATTTAGATCCTGTTGGAGACCACTCTTCTGCATGTAATACTGATATGTGAGGTTAATCCTTAGAGGAAATCATTTCGGCACCCTCACCATTAGTGTGACTATGACAACTTGTACTACTAACAGCCCCTTAAAGTAGCTAAACCATTTAATGTTCTGTTTAAATTTCTGAAAGGTGGGAAATGGTTTATGGCATCATTTTGAAGATAAACTTCTTCTCATTCTCCAAAAGAAACCAGAAAGCTATAGGATGTAAAACTCAGTAAGTGACAATGCCTACATTTCATCAGTGCTATGTCCTTTCATCAGACCAAGTTCATCTGCGTCTGAGTTTAAAGAGAGAAGCAAAAATAACACACCAACAAGGTACAGCAGTGATCGCTCATCAAGACATTAGAATACTTACACAACTGTTACATTCACATCTAACTACTGAGAAAGGTAGAAATAGCAGTCAGGTGCCACATCATGGAGTGCTGCAGGGAGTGGTGATCAGGTGCTGTGATAGAGTCAGACACGATGAATGAAAAGAAAGGCCTTGGAATGGCATTCAGCCCCCAGAGCCAAATGCAATTTAATCAAATTATTTTCAGGAGAATGAGTCTTCTGAGAAGAACTAAACTCAGGGCTCCCTTTAAAAATACAGTTCCAGAGCTGAAGTTGAGGTGTTTCCCAGGAAAGATTACAAATACATCATCCCTTCAGTAATCGATCTTTCCTGTGTTGGTAGACAGGCAATAAAGTTCAGTAGAACGTTGTCTGCAAGGCTATCACACCATTGCAAAATACAAGAAAACAGGTATCCTTGGAAAGCTTCTTATAAGGCTAGAACCAAAGTATAAACTAAACACTTCCTGCTACATACAAAATTCTGCATGTGCTGGTTTGAGGCTAATTGGAGTATTTTAGTGAAAAAAAAATAGATTATAGGCTGTGAAAAGAAAACACTGGTGATGTCTGCTTCACTCATAGGCTTGCTGAGATGTATAAAAACAAGGACACAAATATAGGTAAGACAGAGAGAATCTTGGTCTCTAGCTGGTGTGTCTGCTGGCCTCTCTGATTGTGTTGGTTTGAGCCTAATTGGAATATTTTAATGGAGAAAATTATATTACAGGCTGAGAAAAGAAAACAATGGTGATGTCTACTTCACTCATAGGCTTGCTGAGATGTTTAAGAATAAGAATATGAAAGAAAGATAAGACTCTCNAGAAGGTGGAAGGGTGGTTGGGAGCCCCTCCTGGGGACTCCGATTTCTGGGAGGGGGATTGTGTTTCTGTATTACCTTTAACTTGTATATTTCTGTATATAGCTATATATGTATAGTAATATAATGTAAATATCTGCTTATATATTGTGCTAAGCTGTTGTTATAGCTTCAGTCCTTCCAGCCAGCTGAGTCTAGTCTGGGTGATTTTTTTCATGGTGGGGGGGGGGCAGGAAACTCCCAAACCATCACATTGCACTTGGGCTTCATATTGATTTTTGACTTCCAGAAAAAAGATGTATACAAGTTAAAAGACCAGATTCCACAACACTCAGCAAGGGGGAAAAGCTTTTGTCACACATCTTTTTAACACATTCTAATAAACCTTTTCACAGATCATATTTCACAATCATTCCCAACCATAGATGCCTAAAAAAAAAAATATAGGCAGGCAGTGTTCTACAAGGCTAACCATCTGAGAGGGAAAAGTGGTCTGATTATTTTATTATGTTTTATTTCAAAGCAGTGCCATAAATCTGGAGTTCAAAACATTTGTAACATCCTTTGCCTTCCAAGCAGAGAATCTACTATTGTTTTCTTACCATTGCTGTTAAATTTTTAGAAGCATTTGTGTTTGAAATAGGTACTTTCTGTGCAGCTGTTTGATTGTGGCTCCACAATCTAATTCTCTTCTAACGTAAATTTCCCAGCCAACATCAAGGGTTTGGACTCATGCGAAAGAGTAAGACCTATTAATGAATTCAACCTCACAGCAACCCAGTAGGACAGCTAATTATTATTATCACCATCCTTGTCAGATCTAATACTTTCTTCAGAAAAATCAACTGCTGCCTGCTTCTCTGACATTTGCAGGGCAAGAGCCTCTGCATGGCTGCTCTTAGTGTGTACCGAGTCACCCACCGGCCAGCTACGCATGGCGTGTGGGGACCTGAAGAAGTGCCAGTGTGTCCTTGTTATGAAAAGAGACCTAGAAATTCACCACTCTCCAGATATAAATTTACATGGCAGGCTGCAAAAACTCTTGATCATGTACATCAGCCAAATGAATGAGCTATACACAGACATGAATCAACATGCTCCAACCTGAGTTCAGCACCACTGTTTAATTGTTGTGATGCATCATAAATAGAGATGACTTTACAGATGATATAAAGAGTTAAATCTTTAGTCACTGTTAATCTTTGGGCTAAGCATAGGACACCAAATCTACAGTAAAAGGGAAAATAAGCTGAGATGATATAGAAAAATATTCAAATATTTCCTGTCTCATTGCTAGCCGGGGATTAGAAATCTTAATTACTGCTAATCATTAGGCTAAGCGTAGGACACCAAATCTACAGTAAAAGGAGAAATAAACTGAAATGGTATAGAAATACTCAAATATCCCCTGTCTCATTGCTAGCCAGGGATTAGGTTATTTAATGACAAATTTACTGTGCTTCCTTGTCAGAGGAAGACTACTTGTTAGGTCACTGTCTTGAGTTGAGTTGAATATGCTGATGTGTACTCAATACTGTGTTGACATCATACCATCTTCAAAATGAAAATGCTGCCTGGAGCAAAGTACCATAAGGTTTGCAGTTCAGGTTGTAACGAGAGGATTCCTGTTTAGTTGCTGCTTCCAGTTTCTGGGTTTGGGGTGTTGGTTGTTTCTGCTGGCCCAGCTGCTGTGTGCTTGGGTGGGGAGAATCATTTTATTGATGCCTTCTGCTGCTGCTTAGGCATTTTGTTTTGCTTTTTTGTGAAATAAGCTAAGGTAATCATGCATTGTACCACTTCCAATCAACTCTTTATATCAATCCAATGTTGTTTTGTGCTGCTTTCCCTCCCACCTTGGGCAGGGGAGACCAGGTTGTGTGCAGGACATGCAACTAAATAAAATAAAAATCAATAAATCAATTTTTCTTTCCCATGGTGATATATTCTATGTGTGAACTGGGAAGCACAGATTTTGTTCTTAAATAGAAAATTTCATCTTTGTCTTAGTTTTTTTAAAATGTCTCTTTTAGGCCAGACTCTCTTTTGCAAACATGCCTTAGTGTGAAAATACCATGCTGTCATTTGTACTACCAAGTATGAAATCCATCTCTTACAGAAAATTAGAGTCATGGAACAGAATTAGAGAATGTTTGGGGTTGGAAGAGACCTTAAATATCATCTAGTTTCAACTCCCCTGCCATGGGCAAGAATAATTATTATTAGCAGTAGTTCCTACAGAAGTAGATTAAAGTTCAAAAAGTTGAAATTGAAAATTAAGGAAAAACTCTCTTACTTCTTCCTCCAACTACTCATTCAAAATTTAAAAAAACCAGCAAGACCTGCAGACTATGAATATTTTTATAACTAAAGA
>WBNM01006298.1:16387-27211 GCA_013399055.1 Ramphastos sulfuratus | reverse complement strand
GAGGCCTTGAGTGACCTGTTCTAGTGGGAGGTGTCCCTGCCTATGGCAGGGGGTTGGAACTAGATGATCTTTGAGGTCTCTTTCAACCTTACCATTCTACGATTCTATGATTCTATGAAATTCATGATGGATCTGAGAAATACTCAGGAAATATTTTTCACAAGTGTTTTCTCTACACTATTCTCAACAATATTCTCTACACTATTCTCAACAATATTCTCTACAATATTCTCTACAATATTCTCAACAAATATTCATGTACTGTAAATTGCATCTCTTCAAAAATGAAAAAAAAAAACCAACAAAACTTCAAGTCAATCCTTAGTCATACTGAATAAAAGGAAAGACCTCTATGTAAATGAATCATTAGAGTAACACTATCATAGACAATATGCTAAAGAAGCATGCAATTTCCTCTATGATAGTTTGATGGTTGCATATTACTTTTTTATACAGTACTAAATACAACATTCTGCAATTTAATTATTTACAAATACCTACAAAGCTCATTATCTTTTGATCATTAACTTACCTTCGCTATATTTTTTTTTCCAGAGAGAGTTATCCACATTTGAACAATCAAACACTGGAGAACTATATGAAATACTCTTTTTCAGATTTTCCAGTGTTACAGCTATTTCCTGCTGACTTACATGACATATCTGTAACACTTTAAGCTATGATAGCCTAAGGATATCCAGCTAGAAGCTTTGCATGCAATGCTGATTTTGTAGTCAAAGGTGTCATAAAGATGTTCACAATTATACTAAGTCCTAAAAATATTTTGATTGCTCTTTAACTCCTGTGTTTAAATTTAAATTTATTTAGCATTCATATTTCTTCACTGAGCTGGAACATGCTCAAGGGTTTTGTGTGTATGAGAGAGAATGAAGTCAAGATCATTTTCAGGATTTGTAGGATTTAACGTAATTTTCCTTCTAAACATTCTTAAAACCTCATACCTAGAATACAAGGAAGCACAATGAAAGCAGGAAAAGCAGCTTCACAGATTTATACAATATAGAAGGTATTTTAGGGTCCAGTTGTCACTGGACAGAGGAAATAACTCAATATAACTTCAGCTGTGTAGTGAACTCTGGGTAGGTATTACAGAAACATTTTTTCTTATATAATAGGTAAGAAATGCTGGGACTTCTTCTCTGATATCTATATATATATCTATATTTAAATAGTAATATATCTAAATAGTAATATATCTAAATATATCTAAACAGACATCTAACCTGGCGTTTTGTTTTCAATCTTGATGCTGAATTACAAGAGTATGCAAAACAAAATGTAGTGTATTCATTTCAAATGCCAATTTAAAATTATCCTCTGCTATCACAGATGATGTATCTGAAATGACTCTTTGAAGATAAAGAAAATATTGAAGAGTGTTAATAACTAGAGCATAGAAGAAACTTGGTGGAATGTTCTTTGACAGGAAAATGTGGATGACAATTGCAACCTCCATGCAAAGAGCCTAGGTTTGCACCCTTTCTAGAAAGGCATTGTAGGAATCTTAAACTCAGCATCTGATCAGAGATCAGTGAGTATGAAGACAGGCAAAACAAACTGCAAAGCACAAGTGCACACATAATCTTCTGTCATATCTTTTCATACACCACTGATGTTTACCTTGACTATGCAGCCTGTGTGAAATGTTCAGATCTTTGTTAGCACTGACTCCAAATTAAAGAGAGATCAGTGGCATTAAACAGTGACACAGCAGCCACAACTCATAAAATCTGGTCATATATGAGTGGGATACCACATTTCACATAATTTGTATGATGTATAAGCAAAATATAAGGTCAGTGCTACCTCCTTTTGTACAGTCTTCTTTGTGCACAATTTTACAGATGGAAATTTTCTCTGAGTGCACCTACAGTATATCCTCCAAGCTAAAAAAAGAAAGGAGCACTTATCTGAACAAGCCTTTTTAAATAGCATGAATATCCCACACTAGCTGTGTCATTTTTTCAGAGGAATTTCTTAAAGCACACTATGAATTTTATATTAAAGTAATCCATATGTTCACCTCCCATGTGTGGCTAATTTTAAAACTCCAGCTTTAGTAGCACTCTCGCTACTCATAGAACATGAGTGAAAGCAAAAATCGTGGAGTCAGAAAGCTGAACTTGTTAAAAATGCAGATTTTATGAACTGCAAGGCAAGTCTCATGGAGTGATTCAGCATCTCTTTCTCTTTTGTTCTCACCAGCAGCAACACCAATATGAGCTCACCAGGTCCAACAGAATACTTTTGTCACCCCTTTGCAGCCTTCTGCGTGTACACAGACTTTTGGGAAACGGCACTTGAAAATACTGGTTTTAGCAAAGAGTATTTCTAAAAAGTTTAATTTGATTTTGCTCTTAATTTCAAAAGTATGCTGTTTGCATTTGTTTTTGGTAGGTTCCACACATATTTATAAGTATTTATCTCAGATAAACTTTTACATTTTTAATGTATACTGTCTCTAGAATGTCTATATACATTCATGAATACACTAATAGTACTATCATTTAAGAATGCCCTGTATCAATGCATGGTTAAAGACCAGATAATATTTCATTACTGGTGGTTACTACTGGTTTTAACAAAGAGTATTTCTAAAAAGCTTAATTTGATTTTGCTCTTAATTTCAAATGTATGCTGTTAGCATTTGTTTTTGGTAGGTTCCACACATATTTATAAGTATTTATCTCAGATAAACTTTTACATTTTTAATGTATACTGTCTCTAGAATGTCTATATACATTCATGAATACACTAATAGTACTATCATTTAAGAATGCCCTGTATCAATGCATGGTTAAAGACCAGATAAAATTTCATTTCTGGTGGTTACTACTGGCTTTAACAAAGTGTATTTCTAAAAAGTTTAATTTGATTTTGCTCTTAATTTCAAAATTATGTTGTTTGCATTGGTTTTGAGTACAGTCCATAAACATTTGTAAGTATTTATCTCAGATAAACTTTTACATTTTTAATGTATACTGTCTCTAGAATGTCTATATACATTCATGAATACACTAATAGTACTATCATTTAAGAATGCTCTGTATCAAAGCATGATCAAAGACTAGATAATATTTCATTTTTGGTGGTATTACATACCAGAATAGCTGAGAACATCATTTAAAGCTGAAATTTATTTTTAAAAAATCCTTAGGAATGGAATTTCCTTCTACTATATTGCTTTTGTTTAAAATATGGTTTTGGTGGTGATAAAAATTTGAAATCCTGATGGCCTTATTAAAAAAATAGGCAGAAATAATACACTGCATTGCCTCTGGTCAGCAAATACTCTGAGAGTACTCTGTTCAGACTCAAATTTCTCCATGGAGATATTAAAAAAATATTTTTGGGGGTTTTTGAAATCCTGATACAAGATACTTTGGAAAACGACACTTTACAGTAAAGAACAAAGTAGAGTTGGAAAATATTCCTGCAGCACAGGAATTGGAAGTTTCAGCAGGATTTGTGACTTCTCTGGTGGAATTATGGAGCACACAGAGGGAGTTAAATGCAGCATTAGTTGTGATGGCTGCAATGGGACGTGTTAATAGGACATTTACAATGATCCATTCTGCTCCACCCTTCTCCTAGCCTTGTTAAGAAGTTTGACAAACGAGAAGTCTAGACTTTACACTGCAGAGGTAATGATGGCTACATGCAGATGAATTTTTTTTTTTCTTAAACAGACATCTTTAATGGATTTTTTTTCCTGGGCACCCCGCTGTCACCTAATCTGTAGTTTTAACAGTACAAATAAACAACTGCTTTATAAATATTAACAAGTCATTTCAATATTTGTAATACATAACAAGGTGACTGAGGGTAAGTGAAGCAATGGGTAGCTCAGCATCTAGATGCTAAATCTAACTAACTTAGAAAATGCATTATAAATGAGTACAGAAAGGTGTCAAAACTCTGAGAAACCCAGAAGCAGGAGACAGAATTAAGACCTTTTGGTTATGCTACAGAATATTTTGTTTTCTGGACATGCTCAGGGTGAGCCAAATGTTGTGAGAAGTGCATTTCAAGTGTGCTTTCACCACAAATGCTTGAGTAATTTTAATTAGATATTAATACTTTAATACAAAGAAGTTTGTAAAGTTTTATGTCTGTTAAATTAATAAATGTTAGGACATTAATGAATGTCCTTACAGCAGAGCATGAACAAAATGAGAAACCCATTGAATGTACAATAAATGAAAACTGAATTACATCTGCAGAGGATATCTGCAGGTACACAGCCTAAGCACTGTGCCTGAGCCCAGTGTTTTGGTATGACAACTATTATTCTAAGTTCATTTTTTTAGTTTAGCAAAATGCTTCAATCTGAGACACTCATGCATCACATAAGCAACTCTAATTGCAGTGTGCTTCTGAGTCTTTTGCTTTTAGGCAGGTCGGGGAGGGCAAGTGAATACTGACAAAAGCTCCTGCTCCAATCTGTTCTGCGTCAGAAGAGACATAGACATATGGAGGTGACACTGAACATGAGCTGGTAAGATCAGTGTTTGAGTCAGTATGAACTGGGCCTACAGAGGTGCTGAACCAAAGCCTCCTCACACCCTTGCATCTAGACACTAGGTGAAGAACTTACTTTTGCTGTGCAAGCATGCCTCTTGTGTCATTGATTTTTTTTTTCTTATTTTTTGTCCTTCAGCTATTTTTCCTAAGAAAAACCAAATCCACTTGTACACTTCTACTTCTTACTATCATTTCCTCCCTTGCTATTGTGCTATATAAAGGGCTAATTATGCACCGATTGAAGCTATTGTAATGTAGGAAATACAGGCACTTGCAATACCTTGATGACTGTACTAAGCTAATTTCAGAGATGCATCTAGTAATTATTATCACACAATGATTTCAACTGTATAAAAAATGAAGCTTAAGAAAAATTGGATAGCTCAGAAATAGCAACGGGCTGCAGGCATAACTGGTTTGTGCCTAGTGAAGTATAGCACTGATTGAAGCTAGCAACCATGAGAGACATATTATAATGGACTCCAAAAAAAGTTAGTTTTCCCAACTTGATTTCTAGTAAACACAGGTATAAATAACAGAAAAGATAATCAGTGTTACTGATTGCAGATCTCTTCTTTAATAAAATGGGAGTGAGTCATTCTGTGGTTCAGCAAGTGAGGCACAGTGCTTCAATCTTGCATTCACACACCCAGTAGTGGGCATCGTCCCAGCAACAGCTGGCAGCTATCACCACCACATGATGTTGTGGAAGGTCAAAATAGGCCTGATATGTGTCCTGGCTTCTCCAGGCATGATCCCGTGCACCTCCTTTCTGCCTTTGCTGGAGTGGGGAGTAACAAGGGAAAAGAACAAAAGGCCTGGAGCCACCCAGTCTGTAAGCAAGGTGCATACAATTGTTTATGCATGGCCTGGACTTTCCCAAATTTGAGTAATGCAAGCCCCTGGCTTCGTGTAATATGGTTAATTTTGGCAAAGTGCCGTTTTGATTGGCTAATCTCTGTGCCCAAAGGAGCCATCAGACTCAGACAATTGATAACATGGGAGCCAAGTTGTAAACAATGTGCTCTGCCTCAAGCCATTTTGCCTTCCTCTGCTTTGCCACCCTGCTATGCTCCAGATCAGCTTTGCTGGGTAACAAGCTTTGAGGCTTCGAGCTCGTCCACCTGGAAAAGTTTGCCCTGTCTCAGTTTATCAGGAAGAGGCATTAAGTGGCACAGTAGGCAAGACTCATTGCTGAAAGCTGCCTGAATCAGCCAGCCTTAGCATGAAAAACCCTGCCGGTGGGTAATGACAGCCTGGATGGAAGGGGTTTATCCAGAAGGGGTAAGATTGGGAGAGCCATGTGCCTTCCCCCCTGCCCCTAGAGCCTGCTTAGAGAGAGCAGGTTACTGCTACCAGCAAGACATGGTCTTTACTTGCACACCCGCAAATCTCCATGCCAAGTTCAGATCCCTGGAAAGGACACCATCTGCCCAGGAAGAAGGAATCAAGGGTGGGTTAGAGACTGCATAAACTCCAACACCCTGCTTGAGTCCTGAGGAAACTTCAAAAGCCTCCAACAGGTATCATGCTACTGACAGCAACCCCTCCAAGTGTTTTGTGTGCTGTTTGGAACTATAATGTAGCCCCGGGAATCCAGACATGCTATCTTGTGAGTAAATATTCTAAAAAACCTCTTTGTAATTGAAGCTTTTGCTTTGGTTTCATTCTCTTCTGTAACTGTGTGCCTGTTTGAGGCTAATTGGAATATTTTAATGAAAAAAATAGATTATAGGTTGTGAAAAGCAAACAATGGTGATGTCTACTTCACTCATAGGCTTGCTGAAATNTATTTGTGTCCTTGTTTTTATACATCTCAGCAAGCCTATGAGTGAAGCAGACATCACCATTGTTTTCTTTTCACAACCTATAATCTATTTTTTTTCTTTAAAATATTCCAATTGGCCTCAAACCAGCACAAACTTCTCTCTATTCAAAGTTGTCTCTCCACATTCAAATACTTCTCTCGGACTTGACTAGACAAGAAGAGGTTCCCCACGATAAATTATTAAATACTGATGCTAGTAGGATAGTAACGACTGAGAAACAATGCCACACTGAGAAACAGGGCAACACACTGAACTAGGGTTAGAGTAAAATATCTTATATCAATTCAAAAGCAGTTCAAAGACAAATGATCAAAATTTGCCTCTAGAGTTAGAGTTCTGAAGTAGAGGAATATTTAAATATCTTCACTAGAGATTAAAAAAAAAACAAAAAAAAAAACCAGAAAGGAACAAGCCAATAGTTGCAATTATGGATAATTGATGAATTTTTTTAATAACAGTATTTTTTTTTAGATCTATCCTTTACCTCTTGTTTTCTTACACTACCTATTTACAGAATGAACTTGAGCAGTACTGGTATAATGAAGCACAAATTCTTACACTGCAGCTACCTCTATCATAGAGTTATCATAGACAAGCAGTTTGCAAAACTATGCTTTCAGCTTCTTTCACAAACAGCAGATCAAACATGACTGCTTTTAACAATGCTTATTTCTATTGCAAAATGAGGCATGTATTGCTTGCAGTGAACCAAACTGAATCAGCCATTCTGCAGCACTTTCTGTAGCACACTTAGGTTTTTATTTTTTAAAAAAAGAGGAGTATTAGAATCTCATTTTAGAAAAAAAACATCCACATGTTATAAATCTAAACATGTTAAAGGGAGAAGTTGAAGGTCAGCTCAGTAATTGTTTAGGGAAGGATTATTGTCATTTTGGAAAGCCTAGGTTCCTGTTTTCCTGGAAATGCTGATTGTGGCTCCAGACATCATTTTGAATGAACTGTCTTGTCTTTGGCACAGAAGATAATTATCTGGGTCTCACCCAAAGAGCTGAGCTCGAGCCAGCAGGGACAGCTAAGCTTAAAATGAAACAATTGCCATGTTGAAACTAAAGGTATTGGTACCATGTTTTCAGTAAGGTCTTATTGAATTTTCTGCCATATTAAAATGTTGAAGAGTTTGTTATGTGCCAGTGACCTACAAGCAGTGTGTGTGAGAATGGTAGTACTAGACACTACTAGCCAGTTAACAGTATGAGTAAGACTTCCAGAAGTCTCATTAAGAGGTCAAAGTGTGAGAAGGTTAGTACTAGACACTACTAGCCAGCCAACAGTATGAGTAAGACTTCCAGAAGTCTCATTAAGAGGTCAAAGTGTGGGAAGGGTAGTATTAGACACTACTAGCCAGCCAACACTATGAGTAAGACTTCCAGAAGTCTCATTAAAAGGCCAAAGTGTGAGAAGGGTAGTATTAGACACTACTAGCCAGTCAACACTATGAGTAAGACTTCCAGAGGTCTCATTAAAAGAGGCCAAAGTGTGAGAAGGGTAGTATTAGACACTACTAGCCAGTCAACACTATGAGTAAGACTTCCAGAGGTCTCATTAAAAGAGGCCAAAGTGTGAGAAGGGTAGTACTAGACACTACTAGCCAGTCAACAGTATAAGACTTCCAGAAGCCCCATTAAAAGAGGACAAATTCAATGTATTACATTGGTACCTATGACCAACGTCAGCTATGCCTATGGAACTTGTCATGCCTGCAGATTATCTACATAATGTTTTTTTAGAAAGCTCATGAGGAAGGGCAAAAAGTGAATTCCAGTAAAAATTAAAAAATAAACAAAAATGTCAAGTAGTTTAAAAGTGCTGTAACATGTAACTTGCTTCATATGGGAAACTTTGCCCTAGCTTGCTGCAGTACAGTTTTAGAGCAGACTATGTGCAGAAATCAGAGGAAACCAGTATGTCAAGTTCTAATGACTGCTTAACCCAATCCCATTTATAAAAGCTGTGATGTTTTGGGAATTCTGTTTTTAGCTAACTCATTGTCAGTATAACAGCCTTTACTAAGGAATCATTTAGAATGGAATAATTTTGAAGTTTAATTTAGAAACTCATCAAAAGTCAAGCCTGAACGTGAAAACTAAATTCACATATCCAACACAGCATTTACAGAGAGAACCTAATTTCTTTTCCAATAAACTTGTTTATTTGTATGCAAGGAGTCTTTTCAAATTTTAAGTAAAGTATTAAACACAGCAATCATGTCCTCTCTTAGACAGTTGACTGCATACAACTACCCTATGCTTATGGCAGACAAATCCAGAGGAGGGTCTGTAACTCCCCACACCCTGAAGATACTGGAAGATAAGCACATCTCTTCCACTGAGATGGATGTGTAATTTATGGGCAGATGAAATCTATCATAAATAAATGTGAAGTAAATCATGTATGGATAAAACAATTCCAATTCTGTACATTTACTGAGAGGTTCTGTCCAATCAAGAACATCAACATAATGAGCAACAGAAACCAAAACATATTTGAGAATAATGAAAAAAAAAAAATAGAGAGAAGTCGTCAGAAATGATCATTATACCTATGTAGAAAATTATGCTTGTTAAATATTATAAGTTACAGTGGTCCCATATCAACAAGTGTATAGTGAAAAATGTGAAGTTTTAGATGACAATCATAAAATCATAGAATGGTAAGGTTGGCAGGGACACCTCCCACTAGCACAGGTTACTCAAGGCCTTGTCCAACCTCCCTGGGCAACCTGTGCCAGTGTTTTACCACCCTCACTGGAAAGAATTTCCTCCTAACATCCAATCTAAATCTCTCCTCTGCCAGTTTAAACCCATTGCCCCTTGTCCTGTCATTGCAAGACCTTGTCAATAGTCCCTCCCCAGCATTCCTGTATGTAGTCTTCAGATACTGGAAGGCTACTATAAGATCTTCTCGAAGCCTTCTCTTCTCCAGGCTGCAGAGCCCCAACTCTCTCAGTCTGTCCTCATAGCAGAGCTGCTGCAGCCCTCCGAGCATCTTCGTGGCCTCCTCTGGACCCACTCCAACAGTTCCATGTCCTTCCTGTGCTGGGGGCTCCAGAACTGCACACAGGACTCCAGGTGAGGTCTGACAAGAGCAGAATAAAGAGGGAGAATCCCCTCCCTTGCCCTGCTGGCCACGCTGCTCTTGCTGCAGAATGACAGTGATTATCAAGGTAAGAAATGTTTTCTGCATGAGAAATGACAAAACATCCTGGGATCTTTCAGCCTGGAAAAGATATGGCAGGCTGAGGTGGACATGGCACAAATGCATAGTCATGAGTGTAATGGACAGAGTGAGTAATGACTTTGCACCGTCCCCATAGAGAGTTGCAGTGCATAAAGAATGGTATACATTTAAAGGAAAAGTGAAGGTGACAAAAGGCAAGGTATTACTTCTGTCTGGGAAAGTTCCCAACCAAAGGCCATGGTATCTTGTGACAGTAGTTTAGGAAATGTCACTACATTTTCTGCATGTTCTCCACTGCTGGGTGCTGGCAGACATGAATTTGTCAGAAACATTCTGAAACAATTTGGTCTCGCTCATGTTCTTCATATAACACTGAGACAATCCACTACTGCCAGATGGAATGTAATCTTTTGACTGTAGACTCCATGGCTTTTATTGGATTTTAAAATTATTATTATTATATTTAATGTGCTCAGAAAAATGACATCACTAGATATGGTACTGATATATTTGACTAAATACAAAAGAACTGGCTAGAACAACATTTCATGTCAGTTTGCACAAAGAGCACTATGTACTTAATAAATTTTTTTTCTGTAGCTTATTTTTTCTAATCACTCAGGTATTGCCCCAGTCATTTCAGAAGGACTGATAGCATCAGATAGATTTCCATCTGTGTCTTATCTGAAACCAGGAAATCGTGTGTAAGCTTTCTCATGGAATAATGAGCAACCAATTAACAGAATCAGGATACTTTCCAAGCAGAAGCCCTCTTTCTCTGTACAAAGCTTCCCATGTGTCAATGGTGACCTTCAGGGAAAAAAAATGTAGATATTTCCAGCTACTTCCCAGTCTCTCCAGGGCTGGCTGGCAGGCACAGAATGAAACAGGCAGAGCTGCATATGCGGACAGATCTGCACAGTCTTTACCTGGACCATAAGTTTTTCAGCCCAGGAAGTCCTTCCAGAGCTATTCTAAGTGAAACAGCTTTGTTCACTGGAATAAATACTCCATCATATTTCAGGTTCAAAGATGCCCAGGAAACCAACTATTAATTCAGAATTCCTACCTTTGATGGAGAAGAGAAGGCTTCCAGGACACCTTAGAGTAGCCTTCCAGTATCTGAAGGGGGCCTACAGGAAGGCTGGGGAGGGACTATTGAAAAGGTCTTGCAATGACAGGACAAGGGGCAGTGGGTTTAAACTGGCAGAGGGAAGATTTAGACTGGATGTTAGGAGGAAATTCTTTACAG
>WBNM01006298.1:0-15519 GCA_013399055.1 Ramphastos sulfuratus | reverse complement strand
ATATATATTTAACAGTTATTTCCAGATCCTGTTATAACCTGTATATAGTTTCCTAACGTTGCAAAGAGCCTGTTACTATTGTTATTATTGAATGGTGGTAGGGGGTGGTGCGAGTTCCGATTAATATTAATTATATATTAATATTTTTATAATATCGTCTCGCAGTACCTAATTACCCCTCCCCGACACCCAGTGCTGCCCCACAATCTCTGCTCAATGCAGCAGTGTCTGCAGTCAGTTTGGACTCTGGCAGGCTTACTCACATTGGATCCTGTGCCGCATTGATCCACTGCTGGATTACAATTTGCAGCTCCAGACACTGCTGCAAAGGAGCCAAGGGACCAGCTCCAAATTCCTACTCCACTGCCGTGAGTAGCACAGAGGTTCCATAGGGCTCCAGGCTGCCTTTATTTGTAAATGGGGCAAAGCCATTTTGTGGCTAAACCTTTTCCAATTTTCTGATTGTCCTGAATTATGAAATTCCCTATAAGCATCCTTGTGAAGATCTTCCTGAACGAATTTGAACCCAGTCTAAGTAATTTGTATAGAGTTTGTGATCAGGGCTTTCTGCAAATAAAATAACTACAGATTTTATAATTCCTGCCTCAATTGCCACAAGCAGTCCAACTAGCTGTAAGGGAAAATAAAAATAAAACTTTGACAGAAGGTGTTCAAGATGCTCTTCAATGTCCCAGATCAAGAAGATTCTTTTTTTCTAACAAACTTTTATTTTAATTATTTTCTTTAAAAATAACCAGCAATTTTAAAGGAATATTGCTAAAAATAAAAGAAACAATCAATCAAAAAGCAATTATTGTAATTATTATATGAATACATTTCTACAGCTACAAAAGATACATTACAAATAATAAACAAAGCATCTTTGGGAATTTGGTTGTCAATAATTTAGAATTTCATTCCACCATCTCTTATTTCTTCTCTTTGTCTCAGTCAAACAGTTGCACTTCATAAATCTCCTTGGAGAAAGAAACAGGACCAAAAAAAGAGATATTTAAAACTCTAACACTCTCTTAGAAATCTCGCATTTTCAGTATGGAAGGATTGGAAGGGTGAGGAACAAAATTGCTAATTTAGCTAGGAGATTGTATCACTTACCTTGGGGTAAGTGTTGATTCTGTCTGTTTCCATGTGATTTACTAGGAGTGCTGGAGGCCTCACAGAGGGGAAAAAAAATCCCCTCAGGATTACTGTAGGAAATAATTCTAAAAATGTTATTTCCTCTTAGTTTTTTTTTATTCCCCTATTCCTGATGTACATTATTCTTTCATTTTGTTTGACTTGACCCTTTTGATACTATACCACACTGTAATAAAAAGAGGTGCATTTCTTGGTGAGGAAATGACAGAACTATGGCAGCATCAAATACCAGTTGTTAAAGCATAGTTGATGAAACATTCTGTTTGTTGTTTGGTAGCTTAGCTACTTCATCAAGCATTCTGATTATTTTGCCTCATTACTGGAATTATGCCTTTCAGCTGCGGAAACCAAAAACATTAATATATGATGTAGACAACAAGAATATTAAAAGTGTATGTGAGTGAAATACTGACTAGGCTAAAAAGAAAATAAGAAATGAGTTTTTTACTGCTGAGCATTCTGGATCATCACACAACTCTTACACATGATTTTAAGTGCACATGTTCAAAACAAAGAATTAGGTCTAATTTTCTATTACAGTTGTAGAAGCTATACATAGTTTTTCCACGTGGGAAACAGATAATTTAAAAAGTAAAATAAAAGCAAAGATCTGACTCTTCAGTCTGTTAAATGACAGAAAGAATAGATCTTTATTTTACAGTGTTTTGGTCTTCAGTTGGCATTCCACACTATTCACACTATTTTAATGGCTTTTTTTTTTTCTTTTGGTACTTCTTTTTTTTTGATGATTTACTGACTGCAGGCATCCCTGAATCAAAAATAAAAACTGCAACCCGCACCACAAAGCCATGAACACTTCCACTTCCATTCCATTCTTCCATTCCATTCTATTCTATTCTTCCATTCCATCTCATTCCATTCTTTCATTCCATTCTTCCATCCCATTCCATTCTTCCATTCCATCCCATTCCATTCTTCCATCCCATTCCATTATTCCATCCCGTTCCATTCTTCATTTAATTCTTCCATTCCATTCCATTCTTCTATCCCATTCCATTCTTCCATTCCATTCTTTCATTCCATTCTTCCATTCCATCCCATTCCATTTTTCCATTCTCTTCTTCCATTCCATTCCATCCCATTCCATTTTTTCCATTCCATTTTATCCATTCCATTCTTCCACCCCATTTCATTCTTCCATTCTATTCCATCCCATTCCATTTTTCCATTCTATTCTTCCATTCCATTCCATTTTTCCCATTCCATCCCACAATGAATTCAAAGAAGAACATGTGCTTAAATATACACATGCAACACTTGAAAATTATAAATATAAGGCTTTAACTGAAAGAAAAGTAAAACCTAAGAAATTATTCAACTTACTTAAAGCACTTCTTCATTCCAAAAAATCTACCATAAAACCCCCACCCAAAAACCTGGTTGAGTGTAATTTTTAAAAACCAAAACATTTATTTAAAACTTTTAAACAGATAGTATGTTTTGAGGTCTTTTTGGTTGGTTGGTTGGTTGGTTTCTTGGGTTTTGGTTGGGTTTTGTTTGCTTGGTTTTTTCCCTTCTCCTTTTCCCTTCTCCTTTTCTTTCTTCTTCTTCTTATTATTCTAAAAGATAAAATAGTAAATTACATTATTTCTGTCTCATTGATATTGGCATTTTATGTTAGCCATCTTTACTAAGGATAACAAGACAGTCTCTAAAGTATTAAGCAGTAACTTAGAAGAAATTTCAGGGCACTCACATTTTCAAAGCCTGGATTAGTGAAATGATTCAGCATTACAAAATAACAGAATCACAGAATATAAGGGGCTGGAAGGGACCTTAAAAGGTCATCTAGTCTAACCCCACTGCCAGAGCAGGATCACCTAGAGCTGGTTACAAAGAGATGTGTCTGGAAGGGTTTTGAATGTCTCCAGAGAAGAAGACTTCACAAACTTTCTGGGCAGCCCATTTCAGTGTTTTGTCACTCTCACAATGAAAAAGTTTTCTCCTTATGCTACATAAAACCTCCTATGCTTCAGCTTGCAACCACTGCCCTGTGTAACTGCCATTACTGTTCCTGCTAAGGGCAATAGAAACCAAAATTCCCATGACTCTTAATGAGATAATATTAGGTCAATAATGAGAGCTTCTGCTCCTATGAAACAAAACAATGCAAGACACTAACCATATTAGTGTCATAAATCCAAAGTAGATAAAGGAAATCTGAAATATTTTTCCTAGTGTTTTAAGATATAAACAAGCAAACAAGTTGGGGCCAGGAGAAATGCCAGCTTTTTCACAAACAGCATGGAGTGCTTGTAGAATGATGGTGTTCTCCAAGCATTCTCCAATCCTTTCAGACTTTGATGAAAGGAAAATATACAGGACTGGCAAAGTGACAAACTATATCTGACACATGGATTTTAAGGATATCTTTTTTTCCTATTCCTAGTATGTAGTTATCATTAATCACACAAATGGAGAACACAGTGTTAAAATATGATGAATGAAGGTTACTTTAATTTGGATTTAAAAAAATGGAGATTATCTGGCAAGCATACAACACAGTATTATTACATGGGCATAAATTTAACACTTTTTTTTCAGATTGTTGTTGCATCCAGAAGGCTGTTCTTACCCTAAACAGCACTCTCCAACAAATATATGGAGGCATATGTACACATACACATGTGCATGTATGTCTGAATGTTCAACTACCTGAAAGGATGCTGTAGCCAGGTGGGGTTGGTCTCTTCTCCCAAGCAACCAGCAAAAGAACAAGGGGACACAGTCTCAAGTTGTGCCAGGGGAGGTCTAAGCTGGATATTAGGAGGAAGTTCTTCACAGAGAGAGTGATTGGCATTGGAATGGACTGCCCAGGGAGGTGGAGTCACTGTCCCTGGAGGTGTTCAAGCAAAGCCTGGATGAGGCACTTAATGCCATGGTCTAGTTGACTGGTTAGGGCTGGGTGATAGGTTGGACTGGATGATCTTGGAGGTCTCNGTCCCTGCCTATAACAGAGGGTTGGACCTGGATGATCTTTGAGGTCCTTTCCAACCTTACCATTCTATGATTCTATGACAAGTCAGGCAAGCATGGAATATCATTGCTGTGGAGGACTCTAAAAATAAGGAAAAGTAATCTGAATTTTAATTTAATTTAAACACCTAGAGGATGGATTCAAATAACACAAATGTTATTTTTAAAGAGGAAGGAAAAGTAAATGAGATGCATAGTGAATCACTGTGGGTGCTAAAGTATAAAAGGAATGGATGGAGAAGATTGAGGAAGCTCTGGTATTGTGCTGTTTTTGATTGACAGGTAAGGATTGTGCTATCCCATCACTGCAAGAAAATATACAGGAAGTTGGAAGGATAAAGGAGAAAATTAAATTTTGGATGAAAAGGTAGACTTTAAGAATTAAGATGTTATCAGAGGTATGGGGGAAAAAATAAAAAGAAAAAAAAGAAAAAAAAACCCTGAATGTATGAGGATAATATAGCTCTGGAAGTATATGTTTTTACTACATAGCTTGCAAGTGTATCCAAGAATCAGTGTATGTAGATGTCTTGCTCAAAACTTACTGTATTGCTCTACCTTCCTCAATTTGCTGGAGTACTCTAATTAGTCTTAAATTTACCCTGGAATACATATCCTTTTTTCAAATTGCTTCTGGATATCCTAGGAAACAAAGGTCTTTCAGGTATGCTGCCTACCTTCCCTCTTAAAAACTAATTACCTAATCTCAACTGTGTTTAATATAAATCTAATTGCATCAGAAACATTAAGCTTCAGAAAATCAGCTATTGAGTAGGAAAAGGAGAGATCAGCTTCATATCCCAGGAGAATGAGAAACAATTTGAGTTCTTATTCATCAGCTGGTCAACAAGATAGCATACATATTCTCCTCAATAAATTACCTCAAAAACAGTTCTGAAGTACACTTTTTCGTTCATGCAGGAAATTGGTGGCCTGAGAAGAGCATAGGGAGTAGAGTGTAGAACTGCAAGTAATTTCTAGGAGGGGGAGGTTGGGGGGGAAAGGGAAGGAAAACAAACAAGCTTATTAGACATAAGCCTTTTGAATCACAGCATGAATGGCAGTGTTCACAAAACAACTTCTTCCATTAGAGGATTGTCCCTTTGAGATATGTACAGAAGAGAAAACAAGGGAAAACATTGACTACACTCTTTATGAGCTACTTATCATTTTCCAGTGGCAATGACTTCAAACAATTGCTGATAGATCAGAGAGAGCTCAGGCTGACTCACTCTATATCCAGCACATTTGCCTTGCACACTACAGTTTCCCTTTGTCCTGAATGTATTGTGTACTACATGAAACAAGATTCCCGTCCAGGTATAACCTACAACTTCTGGTCCCTTCATGCCAACTCTGAGAACCTCTGAAGAAGGCAGGTCTAGTCCTACCACCTTCATTCCACCCATAACATCTTACCTCTCTTTTGTCACCTATTAAAATAAACTGTTACCAGTCAGGCATAAATGAAGACAAATCTTAGAAGCTAAGAAAGGTTTTAATCTATTATCTGGGGTGACACTGTCAGAATACTCAGATGTGTTGATCCAGCTTGTGTTGGTTTAAAGACCAGCTGCCCACACAACTATCTCCCCATCCCCTTTCCCTGGTAGGATGGGAAGGAGGAATTGGAGCAAAACAAAAATCCCCACAAGCTGAGACAAAAATATTTAGTAAAACAATGCAGCAAATGAATAAACAATAAGAATAACAAAAGTAATTAAAAAAAAATAGAATCGTAGAATGGTTTGTGTTGGAAGAGACCCTAAAGGTCATCTAGTTATAATTCCTGGCAGGGACACCCTCCACTAGACCAAACTGCTCAAGGTCTCGTTCAACCTGGCCTTGAGCAGGGGGCATCTGCCCCCTGAACAACCTATTCCAGGTTCTCACCACCCTTACTGTAAAGTATTTCCTTCTAATATCTGGTCTAAATCTACCCTACTCAAGCTTCAACCCATTCCCTCTCATCCTATCACTGCAAATCTTTGCCATAAGTCCCTTTCTGGCTTTGTTGTTAGCCCCTTTAGGGTACTGGAAGGCTTCTATAAGGTCTCCCTGGGGTCTTCTTTTCTCTCATCATCTCTTTTCTCAGCCCCAACTCTCATAGCAAAACCTTTAGGGAAAGTGCTCCAGATCTCTGATCATATTTGTGGCCCTACTCTGCACCTGCTCCAGCAGTTTGATGTTCCTCTTCTGCTAGGGGCACCAGGACTGGACACAGTACTCCAGATGGGATCTCACAAGAACAGAGTAGAGAGGAGGGATTATCTGCCCCATCCTGCCAGTCACACTTCTTTTGATGAAGCCCAGGATATGGTTGACTTTCTGGCCTGCAAGAGCACATTGCCAGCTTGTGTTGAGTTTGTCATCAATTGGCACCCTCAAGTCCTTCTCCTCAAGACTGCTCTTGAGCCAATCCTCATCCAGCCTATAGGGATTTCCCCAAACCAGATGTAGGACCTTGCCTTCTTTAACTCCATGAGGCTGGCTTGGACCCCCCTCTCAAGCCTGTGAATGGCATCCTTTCCCTCCAGCACATCAACCAGAGCATACAACTTGGTGTCACGCACAAACATGCTGAGGGTGTACTCAATCTCATTGTCCATATAGCAGACAATGGTGACAAATAGCACTGGCCCCAGTACCAAGCACTGAGGGATGTCTCTTGTCACTGGTCTCCATTTGGACACTGAGCCATTGAGGTGTCCCTGCCTATGGCAAGGGGTTGGAACTAGATGATCCTTGAGGTCTCCTTTCAACCTTACCATTCTATGATTCTATGATTTATGCCCTACCAGGACACATAGGCACATTACTCTGGCAGGAAAGCAAAAAGACACTATTTGTTCCCAAAATCTCCTTCCACACTATACAATAAAGTAGCATCTGCTATTTCAAAGGTCTTCCTTGGTGCTGGGGAGACTATTTGTAGGTGAATGAAGGATTAGGAAGATAAGACTAGAATTCTTTAAGCCCTTGTATGTTACACATTTTTGGAGGAGGTAGTATTAAAATTCACATCACTGTGGGATTCTGGAATCAGGTAATATTGTTAAAGATTTTGTGACATCTTTTGGAGCTCACAGCTGTTACATGACACCTCTTACACAGATGCGTCCTTCAGCCTTGGGGGAAATAAAAAAAAGAAAAAAAGAAAAAAAAAAAGAAGAAGAAAAAAAAGTAAATTTAGTTCCTAATCTAGGTAATGGATTTGGATCAACAATTTTTCCCCCCTATCTTCTAGCAACTAGCTCATTTAGTATTTATATTGTCCATGTTTCACTTCATCAAATGAGTTGTACCATTTTCCTCTGAGCTGTCACTTTTCAGTGATACTTCAGAATTAGTAATTTTGGTGTACATCTCTTAAAATACATCCTAGTGTCTGAAGCCTGTAGTTTCCATTTTAAGATAACCTGGACTCTGCAGTTATTCTGAAATTTTCCATCATAAAGCAGCAGCTGAGAAAAAATAACCCTGTATAGTCAGATGTGCTGGCTTGAGGCTAATTGGAATATTTTAATGAGAGAAATTAGATCATAGGCTGTGAGAAGAAAACAATGGTGATGTCTACTTCACTCATAGGTTTGCTAAGATGTATAAAAGCAAGGACACAAACATAGATAAGAGAGTGTCTCTATCTGTTGGAGTCTGTGTTTGTGCTTTCTCCCTGGGCTTCTGGTGTGTAACCCAGTTCTGCTTCTAACCCCCCTTGCTGATCCTCCAAACTCACCTTGCACGTAAGGCAAACTTTGGGATAAGGTAGAAGGGTGGAAAGAAGGTGGAAGGGTGGTTGGGAGCCCCTCTTGGGGACACTGATTTCTGGGAGGGGGATTGTGTTTCTGTATTACTTTTAACTCGTGTATTTTCTGTATATAACTGTAAATGTTATAAATATCTGCTTGCATATTATGCCAAGATGTGAATATAAAGCTTCATTCCTTAACTTCAAGCAGATTGAGTCTAGTCTGGGTGCATTCACAGAGTGGGGATGTGGGTAACTCCCAAACCATCACATCAGATCATGCTATACAAGGCTATGAGTAGGGATTTTGGAAAGACTTTAGTAGCTCCCAAACTACAGAAAACACAAATCGGTTTCCAAGCATTTAATCTTTTTGTGTCTGACTTTTGTGAGATGATAGTGAGATAAGTCAGATTTTAGTTAGTGTCAGATGTAGCTGATAATAGTGATAATATACTTGCTAGCACTTTGGGGCAAGATATGGTTCCTTCCCATGAAAACTAGTGTTTTGCTACACATTTTTAAATATTTAGAACTAACACTTAGTGCTCCTTTCCCTTCTCTGCCATGCTGTTCCCTCCCTCCATGTGATGCACCAGTTTCACCTCCCCCTGGTACCTTCCTGCATTAATAAGAATACTGAGTAAATCATAGAATCATAGAATGGTAAGGTTGGAAGGGACCTCAAGGATCATCTAGTTCAAATCCCTTGCCATAAGCAGGGACACCTCCCACTAGTACAGGTCACTCAAGGCCTCATCCAACCTGGAAATGCGTGTGAAGATTTTGATGCCCGGTACCCACAGTCAGAGGCCCAGCATCTGATACAAGCAAATCTTTGCTCCAGAAGAGTTGCTCACATCTGACAGAGCTTCATTCTACCTAAGAAGTGTGCAGGATGGCAAAAGAAGAACTTTCCTAGCTCGTAAAACACTTTCAATGTTTCCCAATATTTGTTGTTCGTTTGTTGGCAAATATTTTCTTATTGTAGCAAAACCGAAATGATGATACAGAATATTTAATTGATTTCTCATTTTGTATGCTCTGGCTAGCAATTCATTTATTTAAACCTGTGATGCATCACATACAAATGGCCATTAACATTATTCACAAAAGTGCAGAATTTTGCCATCAACAAAATCAATATTTTCACTATTTTTTTTTTACTGTGTTACAGTAATACATTCTAGGATTATTAAGACAGAAGGATTCCTTGAGTACTATAACCAGGGTAATGTATACAGTGTTAAGTATTTGTATAGCACTGTATACATTAGCCTGGATATCCTTCATTAGTTTCCAGTTATCTGGCATTTCAGTTTCAAGAGAGTGCCTTATGGTACATAAGGCATTACAGCTTGAATCCTTCTCACCATCACTGGGACTTCAAATCTGTATCCTCCTCCTCATATGCTGCATAAATTTAATGCAAGATTTCTCAGTTATGTTCAACAGGTTAAATATGAGTCTTCTGGGGTAAAGAATCTACATTTTTTTCATTCTGAGAAGAGAATTAAGTTGCAAGGATTCACGGAAGTTACAGAATAAGGCCAAGAGCAGAGTTTGTCCTTCTGTCTAAGAACTTTTAGAAGATGTAGCTCTTTGCAATTTTAATCAGCCAGCAAAAGCATTAACCAAGGTCTAAGTTACATAAGGAATTTGGGCTTTCAGCCTTAAATGTCTGAAAATCAAAAGCTCAACAGAAATTAAACAACTGTGAAATAAGCATAGGAAGAAGATCTGCTCTTCCCCATCGAAAAAAAAAAATATTCTACTAATAAAAACAGCTTTCTAAATGTTAATCACTTTTAACTTGGCTTATAAGGGGAGCTTCTGAGCACAATAACTGCCATGTATCAGAAAGTGTAAGACTTAAGTTCATCAACTCCTGTTTTCAGTAAAATGGCAGTGGAAAATTGAAAAGTTCCCATGGAGTAGGACCTGTATAGTTTTTAATGCTCATTTTAAATCCATTGTAGTGAAAACTACTTCTGTACCCCAAAGAACAACTTCAAGGCTACACAAATCATAGAATCATAGAATGGTAAGGTTGGAAGGGACCTCAAGGATCATCTAGTTCCAACCCCCTGCCATAGGCAGGGACACCTCCCACTAGTACAGGTTACTCAATATTCTGTGTCAGTTATTGCCATAGCCATTAACAGACTGGGGGGATAATTGTGAAAAGAAAAGTAATACCAGCAAGGAATAATGTCTACACCAATATATAGAAAACACATAAAGGGTAAAATACATATTTTTTTTAAAGAATCTTTGTGAAGTTCCCCTTACTTTTGACCTGCTGTTCTCAATGACAACTAAGCACCATGCTGGTCTATTCTAAATCAGCTTCACCCTGTGAAACTGCCATCACAAGGGACTGAATTAGTTTTAATGGCTGACTAAATGTTTTCATGTAAAACATAATTATTTTGATATTAGTAGTCAAGTATGTTTGCAAATACTTTTAGTAGTTAATTCATTTTAGGAATGCCAGTGATGAGTAACCTATCTTATGACTCTTGTTTCAAAAATAACCAGAAACATGGAAGCAAACAGTTGGGGTTTTTGACTTTTTTTTTTTCCTTTTATTCTTTCCTTTTTGTGTTCACTAAGGTAACGACAGATACACATAGAGATGATTTGTAATTAAATTAAACTCAGCAACAAAAGGTGTGTAAAATGTGTGCACTCCAAAACCATAAACAAGTACATGATTAATTGCTTGCAATATGCCTACCTTTGATGTGTGAAAATAAAGATGATGCAGCAGCTGAGTTCCTCTGAAACAATTCAGCATTTATCTGGTAGAAAAGTGCATTGTTTACTGCAGACTTGGACAGGTTCCATGAAAGAATTTTCAAGATCTCTGATGGAAGTTCACCAGAACAGGGGAAAAAAAAAAAAATCTGCCTATTTAATTCTTCTTCCTTTACCACCGTGACTTAGACTAATTCCTCTTAAATGTCTATAAATCAAACTGTGTGGTAAGGGAAAAAATAGAAAACTTAACTACACATTTTTAGATACTATGATAACAGACACATAAAGTCAGAATTTGCACATTGCTTACGTTTTGTCATAATTTCCTAGGTAACCAGAAATTTGGACAGACTGTAAAGAAATAAAATATAGAAGAGTCCTTTTAGTAGTGGCATCTAATTCATTCATAGTCATTGTGCTTTGAATACTTGAACACTACGGGAGACTACATCCTAGCACAGCTACACTTAATATATACATCCATGCAGTGAATACACAACTGCATACTCAACTAAAACAAAGAGGGAGAGATATGATAATAACTAAGACCACTCTTTCTGTGTTCAGAAGTCTATTCATCTTCCTGTAATTCCATTCCAGTGATGAGTAATGATAATGCAGATTATCTGAAGGTTTGTTTAGGGTTAATTCTTTAAGACATTCATCTAAAATGTGTTGCTGTCAAAGAAATAGTTTATAGGAGATTCCATCAGGGATGCACATCAAAATCTATACTAGATTTGAGAAAATATTACTTTTTTTCCTCTGGAAAGTCTTGTAGATAAATCTAGAATGCAGAAAGTTGAGATTGTGACGTGTACTACTGAATGTTCAGTAGTATAATGGTTCGATTCACTGTGAATTGAGTAAAGAAGGCTTTGTAGCAATGCTAAAATGTTTACCTCCCTGTAAACATCTGTAGTCTCTCACTACATCTCACACTCAAAGATGTTACTTTTTTTTAAGTGGCTACAGAGAATAAAGAAGAAAGGGGAAGTTGAGTCACTAACTTCTAATTTTATTTTCTTCTGGCAGTTGTAGGGTGTTAACAGCTTCCTAGGAAAGAAGTAAAGCTGTGAACAGAACGGCACTCCTGCCTAATGCCACATGATTCAGGAAGCTCATATGTTTGCAGGTTTTTATTATCATTTCACAAATTCAGGAGAAAACACATTTATAGAAATAGTTCTGTTTCCAAAAAATGCCCAATCCCTTTTACTAGATATGGGAATACTTCAGAGATAAAGACTAACAAAAGTGGCAATCCTTTCACTTCTAAACAGAACATGAGAGGCTCAGTCAAATGCAGGGAGATAAATAGCAGGATGGCTATGAGCAACAGGCATTTCTAATATCTGCTTAGCTCCTTCCATATTGGTTGCATTCATTTCCTATCAGATGACCACTCAAGTTTCACAGCCTGCTCTACAGCTCTTTCTACAATAGGGAGCGTTCTGGCCAAGCTGCCATCGATTGTTTCAAACGCTCTGTATTCAGCTATTCACCGGCTTTTCAAACAGTAAGCCAGCCTGGTGTGTCAAATATGCTTCTGAAGATAAAGGCATTTGTAAATGTAAAGGCATCTGTAAACGCAAAAGGTGCTTAACTATGTATGCAGCTTCACAAAGAACAGGAGACAAGCATGAGGATGCTTATGGTGGTGAGAAGGAAAATAATTCAGCATCGTTCTTCCTCTTTCTGAATTCAAAATTCAAAATAAAGATTTAGTAGACTCAGGCATAATGAAGTTATGAATTTTAACAATACATTATTTACAAGGTCTTGCAATGATAGGACAAGGGGCAATGGGTTTAAACTGGCAGAGGAAAGATTGAAACTGGATGTTAGGAGGAAGTTCTTTGCAGTGAGGGTGGTGAGGCACTGGCCCAGGTTGCCCAGGGAGGTTGTGGCTGCTCCCTCCCTGGAGGGGTTCAAGGCCAGGCTGGATGAGGCCTTGAGTGACCTGTGCTAGTGGGAGGGGTCCCTGCCTATGGCAGGGGGGTGGAAGTGGATGATCTTGGAGGGCCCTTCCAACCTTACCAGTCTATGATTCTATCAGCCCTGGCCTAACACTACTTCTCTCTTTTCTCTGCACCCCAGAAACATTACACCTGTACTTCTCAGGGCTATCCCTTTACAGTGGGCAAAGTATATCAATAAAGGAACTAGGAGGCCTCAGTGGGCAAACCAACTGCTGTCAAAATAATAAACACTCTGGCATATATTTACAGGCACAAAACCACAACAAGCATTTCCATACATTTATTCAGAAAAAAATAAAAGAAAAAGGTCTGAGTGTAGGAAAAAGGAAGTGACACTCTAACAGTTCAATATCAAATTACTCCTTCAACCTTCCTTCAAACCGTGGTTCTGTTACCTTCTCATGTTTTCCTCATATTCCCAAATCTACTTCCCATAATCCTATTCCTTTTAGAAATGGAGAATACAAATGGAAGATTTTCAGTTCTTGAGGTTGGAGATTTAGGGTCAAAATCAGCAACTAAAGATTGTCATCTTTTCAAAATCCTGATGAGCCTAAGTGTGTCACCAACAGCCTGGCTGCAGATGAATTATGTTTTACGCAAGCAGAAATAACACAGCCTGGCTATTCTTTGTTTGCTTGGATTGGATTTTGGGGGGTAGAGTGGGATGAGGGATGTGTACTGTGTGCAGTTCTGGAGGCCCCAGCAAAGGAAGGACATTGAACAGCAGGTCCAGAGGAGGGCCACAAGGAGGGCTGCAGCAGCTCTCCTATGAGGACAGGCTGAGAGAGTTGGGGCTCTTCAGCCTGGAGAAGAGAAGGCTTCCAGGAGACCTTAGAGTAGCCTTCCAGTATCTGAAAGGGGCCTACAGGAAGGCTGGGGAGGGACTATTGACAAGGTCTTGCAATGACAGGACGAGGGGCAATGGGTTTAAACTGGCAGAGGGGAGATTTAAAGTGAATGTTAGGAGGAAGTTGTTTGCAGTGAGGGTGGTGAGACACTGGCACAGGTTGCCCAGGGAGGTTGTGGCTGCTCCCTCCCTGGAGATATTCAAGGGCAAGTTGGACGAGGCCTTGAGTGACCTGTCCTAGTGGGAGGTGTCCCTGCCTATGGCAGGTTTACACATTGCCTTAAATCAAGAGCTGGCAACTAATAAAAGGTGGTGTGCCAGACTGTTGTTTGTTTTGGGGTGGGTTTTTTTCCTGTGGTTGTTCTTTTTTGGTTTTGGTTTTTTTTTTTTGGTCTCTTTGTTTATTTCTGTTTTGTTATTGTTGTTTTTCCAGAGAAAGTTTTCAGCATATTGGCAGAGATCTGAAGTATTCAGCCTCTCAAAGAGGCAAGTGGTTAGTTGATTTTTAACCCAGTATGAGCTCAGAAATATCCCTTTCCTGAAGTAGCATCATTAAATCATAACAGCGACTGTATCTTATTCTTCTGTCACACAATGGCTCTTGATTCCAAAAGGCTTGGAAGCAAATGCCTACATTTAAAGTGACCTATCAATAATTTTGGACTTCATGTACCATATCCCAATTTAAAGATTGAGCTGACATCTGTGATACTGGTTCCCCGTTCCTCTCCATTCTTTCATGCATAGCAGTGTACATGGAAGAATAACACTTCTGTTAACTTCCTTGGAGACATAGAAATCTGAGAAGCTCTCAGTCCACCTTCATAGATCCGCAGGTCAATTTGCATGTAGTCAGGATCAGTCATGAGGTAGGAGGCATTGCAGTTTTCATGTGTCTCTTGAGAAAATAGATAGAAAATACCTGGACAAAGCTTACCATATATTTTTCTAAATCTGTTCACACCTTCAGCATTCCTCAGATGTGCATCCCCACTCTTCTTAACTTCAAAAGCCTAAAAAGTTTGGCATCTAGTGTAGGTAAGTACATTTACACTCCTACAGTGGAGACAGTCAGGCAGATACAGAGGGAAACTTCTTCACCTTTTTTAGTTGTCTTCCACAGAGGAGAGTGGAAGACATTTCACTATAAAGACAGCCAGCAATAAATGCCTAAAATAGACAAGCTAAATTCAAATTACCATATTTAGGAAAAAAAAAAAAAAAAAAAAGATGATAATTCCCCCCCCCCCAAACAGTTTATCTTGTAAAATTGGTTCATCTTCCTTTAGGGTTAATGAAAGTAAAGTGAGTGTGCGCTGTGGGAGGCCCAAAACATCTGAGTCAAAACAAACAAACAAAAAAAAAACCAAAAAACCCAAACTGATGCTAACATGTAAGCTGTTTTTCTCAGTGACTTGTGATGTTGTGTGGTGTACTGCAGTCCATAAAACTCCACAGTGCTCTTTCACAGTTTTACAGGTCTCCTTGAATCTTACAAGAGATGTGTGAAATGGCAGATTGTCCAGAGATGGGAAAACACATGCAATGGGAAGGTACCAGAGGGTGTGCAAAGTATGGTTTGAGACTAGGTGGTACCTCTTGTGGGAAAAAAACAAACAAACAAAAAAAAAAACCCAAAAAAGAGTGTATGTATGTACATTTATAATGTGTCTAAGTGCACCCAAAAATAGAAAACTAAAAGCAAAAGAAAAAAGCGTTCTAGAATTTCTGTATAAACCAAGAAAAGACAGAAACTCCATTATACAGGAAATAATTAAACTGACAGATCAAGCACAGTGCCCAGGGAGGTTGTGACTGCTCCCTCCCTGGAGGTGTTCAAAGCCAGGTTGGATAACGCCTTGAGCGACCTGTGCTAGTGGGAGGTGTCCCTGCCTATGGCAGGGGGTTGGAACTGGATCATCTTTGAGGTCCCTTCCAAACTTACCTTTCTATGATTCCCTCCACGCTCATTTAAAGCTTCTCAAACATCTCCCAGAGACATTCCTGGCATTTTACAAAGG
>WBNM01006297.1:0-31173 GCA_013399055.1 Ramphastos sulfuratus | reverse complement strand
GATATTAGAAAAAATTTCTTCCCCTTGAAGCTTGAGTCCCCATCCCTGGAGGTGTTTAAAAGCCCTGGAGATGTGGTTCTGAGGGACATGGTTTAGCAGGTGGCTTGATGGTGTTGGGCTAATGGTTGGACTCAATCACCTTGAAAGTCTTTTCCAGCCTAAAGGGTTCTGTGATTCTCTGAGTCCTACACTGGCACACAGTGCCACAGAAGAGCTGCACAACTCTTGGCAGCTTTATTCAGGCTTCTTTTTACCTTTGGTTTCCGTGGCCCTGACTCAGTGTTACCAAAACTGGAGGGTGGCAATGATCAGTGACATGGGCACAGCCCCGAGGCAGCTCACAGCCCCTCCAGGCTGTGAGTGGTGCAACAGAAATGCCTGAGCTGTGGAAGATGCACTTGGAGATGCACACCATGGGGATGCTCCAGGCTCAGGCCAAGGCCATCACTGTGCTCTGAGTGCTCTCCTTTGTGGACAGCTGCAGATGAAGGACATGGAAGTTTCAGGACCCTCATCCTCCATGGGAGGGGAGAGTGACCCTTACCTTCCACGAGGGAGGTCAGCAGGGTGACATTGGCAGCTTTGCGCCTTCCTGCAGGCAGATTCAGCCCAATCTTCTCTAACCTTTCCCTTAGACACCGACCTCCATTCTTGGATTTTGCTCTGAAGAGACAAAACGAGGAGAGGGGGGAACAAAAGTGATGATGTACTGAAAATCCAAACAGTGATGACTAATCCCAGCTTAAGCTTCCAGGTTTGAAAGGGAAGAACAGAAATCAGCAAAAATGTTCCCTCCCATCACACACCACAACTTCTCCTCTCCATCAGGCTCGGAGGTAGGACCTGCTGCTGGACACAAAACTCGCCTGGCTGCAGCAAGCTTTGTCCCAGGGCTGTCCCGGGGTTGTCCCGGAGCTGTCCCAGGGCTGTCCCGGAGCTGCCCCTGAGCTGTCCCAGGGCTCTCCCGGAGCTGTCCCGCGGCTGTCCCGGAGTTGTCCCGGAGCTGTCCCAGGGCTGTCCCGGAGTTGTCCCAGGGCTGCCACTGAGCTGTCCCGGGGCTGTCCCGGAGCTCTCCGGGAGCTGTCCCGGGGCTGTCCCAGGGCTCTCTGGAGCAGCTTACCTGCGGAGGACTCCACCGAGGAGGGAGGCGTTGAGACACTCGGGGGGTGAGAGCCTTCTCTGCACCTCCCCCACGGTCACCTTGTACTTGGAGGTGGAGCTGAGCAGGGAGAGGCGTCCAGGCACGGAGCAGAAGACCTCGTTGGGATTCGTCACCCCTCCGATCAGGCCATCCTTGTTCATTGCCAGGGTGGAAATGGTGGTGCCATTGGCCTTCGAGGGGATGGGCACTGGGAGACAAGGAAGGGAGAGAGGAGACCATGGCTGAGAGACTCCGGAGCCAAGGGAGCTGCTTGGTGACCTTCCTCAGCACCCCCTCGCTGCCGCCTGCAGACCTCAGCATGGCTGGCTGGGAAAGCTCCCTTGGCTCCTTGTTTTCCTCAACAAAAGAAAAGAAATGGAGTGAGGAAACCAAAGTACAGAAAGGCCAAAAGGGTGGAAGTGGCCTGGGCTCTGTTCTCACCTGTGTCCCCACCCATCCCTGCCCTGCTGGAATGGCAGCCAAGGTTTTGGGCTGGTCTCCTGGAAGGCTAAGGACTGTCTGCAGTCCTTTGCTGCCTGGATCTGGGACCAGTCTCTCCTCCCTGTCTCCTCTGGGCTCTCCATGGAGGTGGGGTGGGCTGGCAGGGTGAAGCATGGGCTTGGTGTGCTGACCTGGGGGCATTCCCCTCTTGACTCCAGGATGAGGTCACAACTTTATGCCAGCTCTGTCCACTCACATGGCTGCATTCCACAGGACAGACCCAGCAGGGTTGAGCCCCAACCACTGTGCCCTGCATAAAACCCAGGAGATGCTGGGGTGGCCAAGAGTTGTCTTTGCCAGTGTGTGCCCACAGGAACCAGTGGGAAGAGTCTTCTTGGCCCCAGCTTGGGAATTAGCCCCACCACAGGCTGCAGCCCTCAACTTTCATCATCCCTGTCTTAAAGGAGGCTTGAGAAGATCAAATAATCCAGCACAGGCTTCCTTTTCCTTAATGGACAAAATCAGCTAACCCAAGAGGCTGGATGGGCAGTGGGGACTGCAGCAGCACATCATGCCCATGGCATCACTCCCAGGGTGAAGTGGGCACAGGTTTTCCCAGTGTCATCCCAGTGAGAAACCTTCTTAAGCACAGTAAAGGTTTATGGGTTTGAACTGTGGCCAAAACCTGTGCCAGATCTCTTTGGCTTTTATGTGTTGACATTAATGACTGATTGAGCTTGGGAGAAGAAACAAAAGAGGTTTTGAAAGAACCCAAAGAGGGCTGCAAATGCTTCCACTCCAGATGGTTCTAACCCTGGCATTCTTTGTGGTTCCACAGCAATGACCTCACCATGAACATTCAGATAGATCCTGCAAGTAAGCAGCAATGAATACCAGGGTTTGTAAAGGCAATAAACATCCCCAAAATGAAGCTGAAACCCCAAAAACTGGGGGTGGATGTGTCCATGGAGTGGACCTATTAAAGGGTGCTTACAATCAGCATTTTGTAAGAACAACTCAAGAGCTTGTGAATGTGGCAGCAAAACCCCAGCATGTCCCATAAAAAAGGCTGCAGGTCTGAGACCCAAAGGTGAATGGAAAGGAGCCGAGGAGCAGGAGGAGGTTTCCTCGCAGCATGGAGCTGGGGCAGAGCCATGGGGCTGAGGGGCAGGACCAGCTGGTGCCCTGCTGGAGCTGCTGTGGTGCTGGCATTTGCCATGCCTGTAGTTTGTGGAGGGGCTGGTCAGGGGAGAACAGACATGGGCAGATCCCCGGTGAGGTGCAGGAAACCAGAGCTATTTGCAGCAAGCAGCAGCTTCAAAGCTCTCTTGCAGAGCCCTGGGACAGGTTATGTTTGTCCCTGGGATCCACCCTTGAAATAAAGTCAGAGCATGTGTCACAGACCTCCACGCAGTGTGGGACTCCAGGGCCAGGCAGCCAGCTGTGGGGCTTCTGGCCACCCCCGGACCAGGCCCTCCCACCCTGGAGAGCAGGTGGTGCTTGGAGCTGCAGATCCACCAACAGCTCCGCATAGCTCACATGGATTTTGTGCATGCCTGAAGTCATGCAGGGGCCTGCACCAGCCGCATGCGTGGCTGAGGACCTGTGCACACAGAGGGACCGAGCAGCCATGCAGGGCAGGGGGGCTCATGGCATGGTGGAGCTGCCCCTCAACACACACTGGGGAGGAGGAGGAGGCAAACCCAACTGGCACCAGCAAGAGCTGACACCAGAGCCTGTGAAACACCAGTCTGGAGATGGCTGTGGCCCAGCTGGGGTGCATTTGAGAGCAGCCCCATGGGCAGCGTGCAGGAGGTGCAGGGCAGCTGGTGAGGAGGGTCAGATGGGTGCTGATGCACAGCATGGAGACACCACAACATCTTTGGCACACAAACTGGCATTGTTAGCAATGATGCTACTGTCAGAATCAAATCCCTTTCCAAGCTGTAACCCAGAGCCTGCCGCTGCCGAGGTGGATGCCCAGTGCAGCCAGGTCACCCTGCTCCATCCACAAGCAAACCATGAAGCACCAGGCAGCCCTCGTGGGCATGAACATGGGCATCGCTCTCCTGCCTCGAAGCCTCAGCCGGGGTCAGAGCCCCATCACATTTGGCACATGCAGGCATGACAAGGCCACCTGTGTCACGGGGAGCTGGCACCCTCAGCAGCAGGGCACAGGGTGCAGAGCGGGGAGCAGAGCAGGCAGCTGGCCCAGCACCACGCAGGGGTTAGCGGCAGCGCTGAGCTGTCTCTGGGGTCCCGGAGCAGTGCTTCACCCATCAGACGAGGTTGGCTCCACACAACAACAAACACAGCCACATTTGCCATCAAGTATTAATTATTGCGAGTTGGCCTCACCTGCTGCTGCTTGCCTGGTCTGCTCTGCAGCTTGTTTGCCCATAAACATGCTGCAGGAGGGAGACAAGCTACCATTAACGCCTGACAGCTTTGTTTCCTTGGCTTTGGGGCAACCAAAATTGTCTCTTGCCATCTGAGTAAACCAAAAGTCCCCCTCGATCTTCAGTTGCTGCTTTCCTGCTCCCGCAAGCAGCAGGTGATCGGAGCACCTGAGCCAGCCTGCAGACAAGAAGGAAGCATCAGAGCCTTGCGGGTGGGCACGGTGCCAGCCCAACACCCCAGCAGCGCCCCGACCCTTCCAGACCAAGCTTGGGTGCATGCAGGCGCCTGGCCCCGTGCCGGGCACCGCCGCGAGCTGCCCTGCACAGCCCCGTGCCCGGAGCTTGGCCAAGCCACGGGCAGAGGAACTAAACACCACACAGAGGTGAGCCTTTCATGGTGAGGTGCCCATCAGCCGTGGCACCAGTGGGAGGCACTTGGTGCCCAAGCATAGGAGCAACCAGGCAAGGCACCAACCTGAGCCCCCTCGCACGGTGCTTTGCAGTTGGGAATGGAAATGCCACATCAATGGCACTGCTCTGGTCACCCCTGCTGAGGTTTCCTGGCTTCTTTAGCCTGGGGCAGGACATCACAGGATCTCAGAATGCCCGGTTGGAAGGGACCCCAAGGATCATCTGCTCCAAGCTCTCTAGGTGACAGTGCAGTTGAACTGAGCTGGCCCAGCAGCCTGGCAAGCTGAAGCTTCACTGCCCAGTGCAGGGCACTTCACTGCTTCCCCTGGGAGATGATGCCAACCTCTGACTGTTCCCATGGGGGCAAATGATCTTCTGCAGTCCAATGGGAACCTCCCCAGCAGTAACCTGTCCCCATCCCCTCTTGTCTTTTCCATGGGACTCCTTGTGAAAAGGGAGTCTCTGTCCTCCTGGAAGCCACTCCCTGTGGGCTGGTCAAAGCCAATCAACTCCCTCAACCTTTCCTGATATGGTAGCTCTTTATTTCCCTCACTGAGCTGGCACTCACCCTGCTCATATCCATGCCAGGGGCTTGAGCAGGGTCAGTTCCCACTCAGGAGGGGTTTCAGCAGCAATACCCCCAGAGACACTCACTCCCACAGTGATGGCTGGCACAGTGCACAGGCTGAAGAAAAGGGTTTGATGCTGGTGCCCAAACCACTGTGCCCAGATGCTTGGCCCCCTCCCTCCAGCCCTTTCTGATGAGTGGGACAAGGACCACCTGGGTCACTCCCTCCTAGCAAGCTATAAAGGGCAGGACACAAGCTGCAGTCCCTTTGTGGGGCTCTCTCTGGGCTGACCCAGCCAAAGAAAGGGGAAGAAAAGGAAAAAAGCTTTCAGCAGCCACTCAGAAAACTCCTGGGCACTGTGAGGTCTTCCTCTCTGGTGCCCAGATTTATCTGCTTCTGTCATTAGTATTTCCTGATCAGCCCACGTGGGCTCTGCAAGCTGGATGCAGGGTGAGGAATGGCTGTTCCCAAAAGCTGAGCACCACAGCTGGACCCACTGTTTGCTGCTGGATTCTGACCTCACGGAGCCTCATGGCAAAGACAGAAGTGGATCTGGAGAGTGAGAGGCTGGCTGGGATCTGCAGACTGAGCATGGCCTCTGTTTTTATCACTCCAGACTTTCTGCTCCATGCTGTGCAGTATTTGTCACTGCAGCTTCTTGTCTCACGATGCTCTTGCGTTTGGAGCTAGCTGCTGAGAGTGGCAGCCTGGCAGTACCAGGGGCACGGTGCCTTGCTGAACCTGGCAAGGGAAAGTCTCCTCACTTCAGCTGCTTAACATTACAGGAAACATTTCCAGGAAGCTCAACATCTCACTGCCTCCTGGCAGGTACCAGGGGCAATACCCAGCATGGTTCAGGGGTGCTTTGGTGATGGCAGCTCCAGCACGAGTCACCTGTGCTGGTGCTGGGCAGCAGGTGCATGTGGCTTTGTCTTCCCTTTGGACCCACCAGGGTTGTGCTCTCCCATCAGAGATGCTTCTTCTGTGCTGAGTCAGCTCCTGTTTGTCTTTTAACCATCCCTCAGGTGTAGCTCTCAGATGATGAAACTCACAAAACTCCATTTGCTGTGACATGAAAATCTTTGAAGTGAGTGATTTTGAGCCAGGTCCTTGGTTCCAGGACACTGAGGGCTTCATCCCTTGACTGTCTTGAGCTAGAGAGCACCCTGCCTGGGTGTGGCTGTCCCCCCAGCAGCCTGGGGGCAGCTGGGAGCCAGTGGGCTGGGATGGCTGCAGCTGGCTCCCTGCTCTGATGTGAAATAGTTTTACAACACCAGGCAGGTCACGTCCCCAATTTGGGCTTGACTGTCTCCATCCATAAAATGGAAGTGATAATATCTACCTGGGAGGGGTGCTGGGATGCCCAATTAAAGCTTGCCAAGTGATCCCTGGATGAAAGATTTCTCCAGGTGAGAAGTCCCTGGGTGGGAAATGTAGCCAGAAGGAGTTGGTCCAGTGCCTAAGCCTGGGGATGTGATGATGCTCCTTGGAGTCAAAGAGAGGTGTGTAAAGGTGGCAGGAGGCCCTGCCATGCAGCATTGCTGGAGGTGTGATGGGGGTGCCCCAACTTTGTTTCTCTGAGGGCTTCTTGGAAACACCTGAGAGCAGAGTGGGAGAAGCAGCACTGAAGCATTGTGACTGCTGAGGATCTTTGTGCCTCTCAAGTGTCCCAAGGCAAAGCACCTTGTTCTGACCCTTGTTCTGATTGGCAGAGGTGGATCTCTTGGCTTTTAAACTCCAGGTACAAGGCAGGAGCAGAAGTCCTTTCTTCAAAGGCTTTTACCAGGGAGCTAGAAAGCCTTGGGGAATTCCCTGCTGTTCCCCAGCGAGCTTCAGCACAGAGCAATCTTCACCCATCTGCTGCCTCACCCTCCCTGTCCTACGTGGTCCAGGGTGAGGATGCTGCATCCGCAGGCTCCTGTGCTCCTTGTTCGTGTTGACAAGCACCTGTGCCTGGAATCCCCGCTGGAAACCACCACTTTGAGATGTAAATATCCAGTGCAGAAGGTGAATCTGCAGCTCAGGCTCCGTGCGCGGTTGCTGCGGGAGCTGCAGGACCACGGCGCCCACGCTCAGGGGCTGGCAGCAGCCCAGTGCCTTCGGTCTGAAGGGGAAAGAGCCTGTGCCTACAGAGAGGTGAAGCAGTGGCTCATTTCCGTGTGGGAAATGTGCTGCCTGCTGCCNTAGGTAGTGGTGGGGAAGCTCTGGCTGATGGAGGTTGGTGAGCAGCCCCTGATGAGAGTGCTCCAGAAAGGCAAGGGACTGCTGCTGTCTTGCAGGAAGAGCTTTCAGTGAACTCATCTAACCTCGGTTTGAATGTCTCTGATGTAAATTCTAAGATGGAGATACATAAAGGAGGATCTGCATGTGGGTGTGAGCCAGAGGCAACTGCTCGACCATCCCTTTAAAAGCCTTTTTTTTTCCTTTTTCGCTGGGGAGATGCAGCAGAGTTCAGCTGCTTCCATTTCCTGGTGTTTCAGCAGAGAGGTATTTATTGATGGTCCAGGGAAGGAGGTCAGTGCCATCAGCTATATTTCAACCCCGCAGTCTGTAATTATCCTTTCTCCCCCCAGGGGATTACACAGGTATTTTCTTTATCTCGAATGCACAACCTGAACCCAAGCCCTGTGTCAAAGCCTCTCTAGGAAACCAGCTCCGAGGCCTTTTCAAATGGAAGGATGGAAAGAATCNGCTGCAGCTGGCTCCCTGCTCTGATGTGAAATAGTTTTACAACACCAGGCAGGTCACGTCCCCAATTTGGGCTTGACTGTCTCCATCCATAAAATGGAAGTGATAATATCTACCTGGGAGGGGTGCTGGGATGCCCAATTAAAGCTTGCCAAGTGATCCCTGGATGAAAGATTTCTCCAGGTGAGAAGTCCCTGGGTGGGAAATGTAGCCAGAAGGAGTTGGTCCAGTGCCTAAGCCTGGGGATGTGATGATGCTCCTTGGAGTCAAAGAGAGGTGTGTAAAGGTGGCAGGAGGCCCTGCCATGCAGCATTGCTGGAGGTGTGATGGGGGTGCCCCAACTTTGTTTCTCTGAGGGCTTCTTGGAAACACCTGAGAGCAGAGTGGGAGAAGCAGCACTGAAGCATTGTGACTGCTGAGGATCTTTGTGCCTCTCAAGTGTCCCAAGGCAAAGCACCTTGTTCTGACCCTTGTTCTGATTGGCAGAGGTGGATCTCTTGGCTTTTAAACTCCAGGTACAAGGCAGGAGCAGAAGTCCTTTCTTCAAAGGCTTTTACCAGGGAGCTAGAAAGCCTTGGGGAATTCCCTGCTGTTCCCCAGCGAGCTTCAGCACAGAGCAATCTTCACCCATCTGCTGCCTCACCCTCCCTGTCCTACGTGGTCCAGGGTGAGGATGCTGCATCCGCAGGCTCCTGTGCTCCTTGTTCGTGTTGACAAGCACCTGTGCCTGGAATCCCCGCTGGAAACCACCACTTTGAGATGTAAATATCCAGTGCAGAAGGTGAATCTGCAGCTCAGGCTCCGTGCGCGGTTGCTGCGGGAGCTGCAGGACCACGGCGCCCACGCTCAGGGGCTGGCAGCAGCCCAGTGCCTTCGGTCTGAAGGGGAAAGAGCCTGTGCCTACAGAGAGGTGAAGCAGTGGCTCATTTCCGTGTGGGAAATGTGCTGCCTGCTGCCAAAGGATCTGTCAGCAGCAAAATCTGTGGTACTTGGACACCAACTTGCTTATTGTGGTGGAATTTGTGCAGTTCCATTTCCAGCTGGAGCTCAGGGTGCTGTGAGGGGGGAACAAGTCCAGAGGGAAGATGCAAATTGCTGCCTGCCTTACAAGTCTGTTTTCTTCTCTCCTGAGATACATTACAGGTAAATGCTCCTCCTCTTCAGCACGGGAATCCCTGGATATCCCTGTTGCTTTTGTTGCGACATCCCTTTCAGAAGTGGGAGTGAGCTACAGCTTAGATGGCATTTTAAAGGGGCAGCAGTCAATCCTCCTAGGGGCTGCCCGGGACAAAGGATCGCTCATTTTCAGGAACAGTGCTGTCTCCAGCCACCCCAAAAGCACCTCAGGTCCTGGTCCCTCTGCAGGGCCATGCACTGCTCACCTCACTCTGGCTTCAGAGAGCCCCAAAAAAGTCTGCAGGAGGCCCAAGTTGTGCTGCCCTGTCAAGGAACACCTGCACTGTGCAAACCTCTTCTGGATTCTCCTTGCCACAGCTGCTGAGGTTTGGCTTCCAGGACATTGCAGGTAGAGTGTGGACAGCCCCGAGTTCCACNCCCCGCAGTCTGTAATTATCCTTTCTCCCCCCAGGGGATTACACAGGTATTTTCTTTATCTCGAATGCACAACCTGAACCCAAGCCCTGTGTCAAAGCCTCTCTAGGAAACCAGCTCCGAGGCCTTTTCAAATGGAAGGATGGAAAGAATCTTTGGGGGTTTTTTGTTGTTGTTGTTTTGGGTTTTTTGGTTTGTTTTTTTTTTTTATCTCTGTGCTTTCCAGATTGCTGAGTCCTGATAGGTAAATGGATCTCGGACACTTGGAGGAGAAGAGGGAGCAGGGACACGACTCGGCAGCCTCAAACCATTCCCATGAGAAAGCTAATCAGGAGCAGTCCCATGCCTATGCAAAGCTCCTGTGCTTAACATTTTGTTTCCCATGCAAATCAATACTTTAGGTTAGGAACTGAATGGGAAGGTGCCCGGCGACAGCCTTTGCATTTCTCCTTCTGAGCCTCTGCTTCACCCAGTACTGGCTGCGTGTCACTGCAGCTGTCTCCTGGGGAGCTCCAGGTTGGATTGGTGGGGCAGGGAGGTTCAGCCCCCCCCAGACTGGTGGTTACAACACCTGGGTTAAGGAGATGCTCAGTGAAATGCTCAGTATGTCATGGCCTGATGGGAGAGGCCAATCAGTGTGACTGCAACATTTGCTCAGACCTCTGTGAGCACATCTCGTGCTCCTTCCCAGCTGAGAAGGGCATTAGTAAGTGGTTTGCAATTATGAACTTCAGCTAATGCTGTCCTGTTTAGCCACAAATGTGCTGTTGCTCAAATTTTTTTTTTTTTTTTTTTTTTTTTTTTTTGGAAGCTGCTCACAAACTGAGGGCTTCATCCCTTGACTCTCTCGAGCTAGAGAGCACCCTGCCTGGGTGTGGCTGTGCCCCCAGCAGCACATGTGAGCTCCCACACATGTCCCTGCTGCACTTCGTTTGATGGTTGGGTTGTGCTGTCTGGGAGCCTCTGGTGCAGCAGCCTGAGCAGCAACCTCAGCAATACCCCACTGGAAAACAGCAAACATTGATGATTAAAATCACAGGATCAGAGGATGATAAGGGTTGGAATGGAGATTACCTGTCCAATCCCCCCTGTCCCAGCAGGTTCACCCAGAGCAGGTTGCACAGGATGGCATCCAGGTGGGCTTTGAATGACTCCAGAGGTGGAGACATTCAAATGTCTTCCTAACAAAGACATTAAAAATGTCCTCTAACAAGCCAACCCCAGGTGCTCAAACCTTCACAGGAAACCAGTGAAGAAGGAATTTGGACCCTGCATTTGAACAGCAAAGTGTATTTGCAGCTCTTTAGTGCTCCTGGGTTTTGCTGCTTGCTGGAAGAGCTGCTCTGACCTGGCATTGCCCCATCCCCGCCTCACTTGCACCCCTGTGGCTTCATCTGAAGGGCCAATTTAATGAGATAATTCAGATGATTTCACTCTCCCTGATTCAAAATGATTCTTTTTCTGGCTCTGCAGCTAAGCCCTTCCATATCTACCTCAGAAAAATATCAACCAGTTAGCACCCAGCTCAGTTCCTGCCTGCTCTGGCTGGACCTGTGCAGCTCTGCCTGCACTTGGGTTAGGATTTTGTATTCCACAGCACAAAGCACCCAGGTGTGGGCAAAGGCAAGAACTTGAAATGGGAGAACCCAAGGACTTAGGCCAAAGGGACTGGAAACCTCTTCTGCTCCATGCTGACAGCAAGAAAAGTTCCTCATCTGATGTCACCCCCATCCCAGCTCAGGCACGGGTGCCCTGTAGCAGAAACCATCACAGGTTTATTCATTTAGCAGCACAAACTCCCATTACATTTTGGCAACCAGTCTACAGGATCTTTATGTGTTTAAACAGTATAATCCATTTTCCAGTAACATGCTTGAGAGGTTTTTTCCTCTATTCCCTATAGAAGGGCCTGAATTTGTGCAGCTTTGGATCTACATAATCTGAAAAGGGAGAACAAAGCTGCAGTGTCTCGTGCGAGCGGCGGCGGATCCTGCCTAAGCCACGGCAGCGTTGCTAGCAATTTGTTAAAATGTGTTTAGGTTATTGAAGGGCAAAAGAGCCTTCAGCAAAGATTAGGCAGGAATAATAACAGGAAAAATACTTCTCTTCCTGCAGAACTTGCCACTGCTCTGCAGAGCATGCAGGAGGGGTTCGATCAGAGACTCGGCAGCACTCTCAGTCTTAATTCACCTGCCTGCTGGAACCAGCAGCTCGCCCAGGGGTGGCCTTGGGAGAGGCTCCACTTGCCCACTGTCACAGGCAAGATGCTCTGGCTTCTCCTTACTCCAAAGACAGTTTTTATCTCCTGTACATGGGCAGCATCTCCAGCAAAGCAGATGCGTTGAGCCCAGGCAGCATTGTGCCCTGGCCAGGATGCACAGCCCAAGCTGCCAGGGATGCACATCAGGAAACCTCTCTAGGAGCCACCACAATGCCAAGGAGGAGCCACGGGGAAGGAGCAGTGTCCATGTCTCTATGGGTAAAACCCCAACCAGCCACAGCCATCACGTGGGGAGAGTCTGGCTGGCTGCACGGGCACGTGGAGGTGAGCACAGCATGGCCATGGCTTGTGGCATCGACAAACCCTTCTGCTGATGTTTCCCTAGTGACTGTCCCCATCTCTGCTTAACTTGGAACTTGTGCTTGAAGCCACCCTGCATACCCTTGCTGGGATCCTCTGCTCCCACCCCACCAGCCCCAAGACCACAGACCTGCTTTCCCAAGTGCATGGGGTGGCCTCAGGGCTCCCTGGAGACTCCATTCCCACCCAGCTGCCTCACTGGGGACACCTCTTGCACCCTGGGACCTGTCTGACCAGTCCGGAGGGAATAGAGCCTGACCTGATCCCTCACTCCCTGGCGCCTCAGCACTTGGGTGACTGATGCCAGATAAATGCCTGAGATAGAGGGTGGGGAGACTCAGCCTGGCTGGAATGCCAAGCATGCCACAGAAGCTGCCATGGCTTTTTAGGCTGCAGAGATGAACCTGCTCACAGCTGCCCTCATCCTGCTCTAGAGCCCCAAGCTCCTGCACTGCAGCCACACTGTGCTCAGGGATGTCTAATTGCAGTGGGCAGCTTTCTAGCAACTCCTCCTTTACTCCTTTGTGCTTCTCTACTCCTTCCCACCAAGCCACAACACTCAATCTCTCTCCAAAGCAAAGGTGAGACCCAGATGTGGCAGAGCTGGGCATGGAGATGGAATTTGAGCAAGCAGCAGCTCCATACATTATATCCACATTTGCTAATTAGTTCCTGCATGAAGAATTAAAATAAACAAACAAATGGAAGGACAGCAGGGGTGAGTAATTCCCTGGAATCACACAGGAAAGGGTGGGATGGTTCAGTGGTTAAGGTGCTAGTATAGACCTTCAGAGAACCTCATTTAGGCTCTTCAAATAATTGAGACATTGCAAACTCTTTCCTCTGAGATCACCTATCTTGGGATATTGCTAATCAGGGAATGGTCTACAATTGCCTCTGCGCTACTGCACAGCATGGGTGGCTGCAACCCTGCCTGCCCCACCAGCAGGTTCTGACCCAGCAAGCTGCAAAAGTCTCTCACAGCCCCAGAAATGGAGGAAGAGTTTCTCCAGAGCCATCCCAGACTGTTCACGGTGCCCATGGAGGAGCTTTGCCTGGAGTCCACCTCCTTAAGTTGTGTTTTGTTTTCTAACAAGGGCTTATTGTGGTAGGGCATGGGAGGGAACAGACTGAAGCTTGAGGAGGGGAGACTTAGACTGGGGGGTTAGGAAGAAATGCTTTGCAGAGTGGTGAGACTCTGGAATAGCTTGCAGAGGGAGGTTGTGGATGCCCCCTCCATGGAGGTGTTGAAGGCCAGGCTGGGTGAGGCCTTGAGCAATCTGCTCTAGTGGAAGGTGTCCCTGCCCATGGCAGAGGGGGCTGGCACTGGATGATCTTTAAGATCCCTTCCAATCCAGACCGTTTCATGAACAAGTTTGACCACGTGCTATAAAAGCAACCCAAGCTGGCTTCACTGAACCTGCCCTTTAAGAACTGCCCTTTGCTTCTAACAAAGGGGGGCAGGGAAATTCATTTAAAGCCATCTAATTAAACAGTAAGTCGTGACAAGGTACATGAAACTCCGAGATAAGACATGCCTGGGAGGCGCTGGGGAGGTTGAGACAAAGCCCAGCACCTCCGCCGGTACCCGCTGTGTTATCTCACACCAACACACACCTGGGCTTATCCTGCTGCAATTATGGGACATTAAAAATACCATTTCGGTGGAGGAATGGTGATCTGGATGCAGTTCAGAGTGAAAACTTCCTTTCAAGTGCTGCTGCGTGATCGCTAGGCTGTTCCTGCCGCGCACGCATGTGCGGGCGAGGAAGCAGCGGCTGCGTGGGGAGGTGGGACCGAGTCTGGAGGAGCTTTGCTATCTCCTGGCGTCTGCGAGGGCTTGTCTGAACTTCGGAGCCTTTGTTGAGCAGCGCCAAGGCAGCAAAGCCTGCAGTCAAGATCCAGCTTGTCCCGCGTGAGTTCCTGCTCCCACTCAGGCAAACTACCGCAGCAGATCCAGCCGCAGAGAGCCAGGAGGGCTCTGCCAGCCCAGCTCAGTGCCCTGCACCTGGCTGGAGCTCAAACTCCTCCACCCACGGCCCTGGACACTCTTATAAAAGAGAAGTCTTCACAGCCCCGGGTGTTTTATGGGGTGACCTCATTTATTACCTTGCTCATCAGAGGAAATGAGCTTTATCTCATCTACCATTCTTTCACCATTTCTGATTTTTTTTTCTTTTTTTTTTTTCCCTGCCACATCTGGTCTCGTGCAGCATTTTTTACGGCTCAGCTCCTCTCTCTGCTGAAACAAAGGGGAAATGGCACCCCCGCCACCGTGCCAGCACCTCAGTGCCACCAGCAGCCCCACACAAGTGGAGCCCACGGGGAGATGATGCTGCAAAACCTGGAACTCGCCTGCGGTGGATCTGAGGATCTCGGTCTTAATCTCCCTCCTCTGCCGCATTCCTTAGCTGTGACAGCTCCCTCTTGCAATATCCCTGACCGTGGGCTCGGAGCACTCCGAGGCACAGCTTTCCATCTCTCTGTCTGCCCAGCAGCCAGACAAACAGGTCCACACTCCGGAGCAGGAGCCCTCGCAACACCGCTCGGCAGCAGCAGCAAAGCCTCAGCTGTAGGTCTGACCACGTCCCAAACAGCAGAGAGAGAGCAGAGGCTGAATCCTGCTGCCTCAGCACCAGGCCAGGGATGTTTTGCCCTTGCCAGCCACACAGCACCCATGGGCCATACACTCCTGGGTGCCAGCATGAGCTGCACCCTGCTCCACCTTTACTCCAGGTTGTAAAATGCTGCAGCCAAAAGACTTGCCTGCGAGCAGGGTGAGCAGGCCTCTGCGGCTCACAGGGCCCCCATGGCTCACCCCAATCTGCCTCCAGCAGGACCTGGGGCTGCTGCTGCATCCACCATGTACCCAGGCTCCAGGGAAAGGGATTTGTGTTTTCCTTTGCAATAAAAAAGCTCCACCAGAAGCTTTCCACTGAGCTTGAACAGATGTCAAAGCAATAAAAACTCTTCCTACTTTATGAGCAGGCTGCAGGATTTTTAGCTACCAAGTGCTACGCTTGCTTTCATGAACAGACCATCATCATCCTCTCCTCATCCTGCATGGTGCTTGGGACTTGCTCAGGGTCCAGGGGCTTCTTGTCACTGTCCCAGGCACCTAAAGCCCAAGGAGCAGGTGAACAGAGCAGAAAGGCTTCAGTAGCTGCCGCAGCTTAAAGCAAGCAGAGCCTTGGACTAAACTTCTTCAGAGTTAATTTTGCTCTGTTCAAGTCAAAGATCTTCCAGGTGTTATATAAACGTTTGGGAGGGAAAAACAATAACAATAATTTTAAAAGACACAACAACCACCTCCAAACTAACAAAACAACAAGAGAAGACATGGGAACTTCTGAAATACCTTTGAAAAAGAGGGAGAGGGAACGGACGTGGCCACGAAGGAGATTCACAGAGCTCTGCTGCCCTCACCGAGAGTTTATCCATTGAATTCCCAACCCAAATGCTGCTCCCGGGGAGCCGAGCTCCCGTTTCCCGGTGCTATTCCCAGATTTCGGTGCGGCTCCAGCTCTCCCCTCTAGCACCCTGCAGCCAAATCAGACTCCTCCCAGCCCCGACTCTTCCCCTCATCCCAATGCCTCCAGCCTTTGGGAATAACGAAGCGGAGCCAGTCGAGAGGATTATGGTGGAAACTTGGGGTGGGGGTGGAGGTGTGTGTTACCGTAAGCCTGTTTTCAGCCCGGCTCTGCTCCAAGGTTCTTCACCCCAAGCTTCACTCCCCGGGACGGGGCCTCGGGACTGAGCCCCCCGGGGTTGTCCCCCGTGAGTGCTCGCTGAGGCGATAGTTCCCCTTCTTCTCTCCTGATAGTCCCTTTCTCTCCTGATACTGCCGTGCTCCTCTGCCGATATTCCCCTTTCTCTTTCCCAGTCTCCTCGTTCTCTGCTCCCTTCCTCTCTGGCTACATTCGAGGCCACCTCCAGCAAAAGCGGCTTGGGAAGTGCACCCCAGCCGAGGTGTACCAAGACCTTGCACCGCTCAGATTTCCTCCCCCCCCCCCCCCCNCCCCCCCCCCCCCCCCCAGATCTCCCCTAACTTCAGGAGCTGTGAAATCTCCTGTAGCCCATGGAAGGAAAGAGTTGAGGAGCGGACACGCGGCCAGGAGCACTGCGGCAGCGGCTGCGGGCTCCAGGCAGCTCTTTCCCGCTGTGGGGGCCGGTTCGTGATCGGGGCACATCTACGGTGACAGGTCCCGGCCATGGGGACGATCTCATAGCCTCTAAGTTAGTGCTGATTTTGACGGGGAGTCCCTGAACTAAATCGCCGGCGAGTAGAGGAGTTAAGTGGTGGCCGTGGGGGTTCGGGGCAGATAATTAATATTTTGTCGAAGCAGGACAGCGGTTTCTCAGCAACTACTTAAGGAGAGGTTTGACTGCTTTCATTCGCATAGGCTGACCTCAAGTTTCTGTCCGAGGGCCACAGCGTCAGGAATTCTAGGATTAATCAACCCCGGTGCGGTACGTGCGAGTTCGGCGATATTTCGGACGAAAATTCGATTTTTTCCGTTTCCCCTCGGTTCCCCCCGGCAGAAACCTGCTGCCCACCCACTCCTCCTCCCCCCAGCGCCTGTGAACCGCTCTGATACAATCTCTGATATTGTAATGGTTTTTATCCTGGGATGTAATTCAGCCCGGCCCTGGGCGCAGCTCTCGCCCTCGTTGCGGCTCCGGGAGTCAGCCGGAGCGGGGTAAGACCGGAGCCGGTTTATACATTAAATAAATTAAATTAAAGCAACTGCAAAGTTCATTCACCCAGTTCGGGCGGAGGGCACTGGCGTGTGCTACTGCTCGCATCTCTTTCCCCGTCGCGGAGGCAAGCTCCGATTACCCGCAGCCTCGGCGCTGGCCGCTGTCGCCCGGGACCCGTCCCGGTGCCTAGGGTGTCCGGCTGCTGCCCGGACTGCGGCAGGATCTGGGATCCTCTACCCAGGCTGCAGCTTCTAGAATTCCCCTTCGGTTCTTTTTGGGACGAATTCTCCCGTTTTGGGTCATATCTTGCAGGGGGAGCGCGGCCATCGAAATGCCGGCGAACCGAAATCGGGACTCCGCTGGAGCCCGTCCTGGGCCCCGGTGCAGGCTGCAGCCCCCGGTGAAGCCACTGGTACGAGAAAATCTCCCTCTTGACTATTGGTCTAAACCAAATTCACTTCGCTTTGGATGTATAGATTGCTGGGCTGCTCCAGCAAAGTCGGTGCAGAGCCGGAGACACTCGCAGTGCATAGCTCCCGAAACTGCCTTTATCCCCCGAAATATTCTTTAGCCCAAACATAGCAGAGCAAAAAAACCAACCAACCAACCAAACAAACAAAAAAAAGCACCCACAAAAAAACCCCCAAAAAACCCCCAACAGAGAATCAGAATGGGGGAAACAAGAATCCGAAGGGACAGGGACTGGACCTGCACCGCAAGCCTCGCTTTTCTCGTGGGTTATTTTCTCTATTTTTATCCCAAAAGAAGAAAAAATAATTAAAAGAAAAGAAAGGGGAAAAAGGCACAAACCTGGCCCTAAGCTACAACGAAATCCCCGCAATGAGAAACGAAGGTTTCTGAGAATTGGCGCGTCTAGGGGATTAAAAAAGGGGAAAATGAAAATCTTTCGAAACCTCCAAACCCACTGTAACTTCAAGCCAAACTTCCAGACATTTTCCCCCGTTGCGTTGGATAGAGAAGCCCGAGCGCGGTTGGCACCCACGGGCATCAACGCACCCTCCTGCCCAAAGCGCCCCGCAGTTTGTTGCAGCCTTTTCTCAGCAAGAATCCTTAATGAGCCTCCTCTCGTGTGTTCTAATTAAAGCTGAAATAATTACGGTCATTATTGCTCCACCGAAATGCCGCGTGTAATGGAGCCGTGTTCTCGGAATCCCGATTTCCATAGAAAAAAGGGGGATGCGAAGCACCGCGAACGTCGCTTCCCTCCGTGTAACCACCGCCGGTGTCGGCGAGGGAAGAGCCTCAACGATCGGAGTGTTTTCCTCTAGTTAACGAGGCTCAGCCGTTATCGGGAGTTCGGCTACGGACGGATCAGGGAAAGCGACCCCTGAGCCGCGACGGGACGGGACCGGAACGGGACCGGAGCTCCCTGCAACCTAAACCCTCCCGGTTTCAGCGGCGTCTGAGCCAGCCCTTCTCGGGGCTCCGAGCTTCCCCCAGGAATCCCCTACGCCGCCGGTCTGGGGGCACCGAGCCGGTCCCCGGTAATCCGGCGCGGAGCCCACAAGGGCAGCTGCGGTTTCGTTTAGAAACCGAACCCCGAAGCGGATTTAACCCATCCTGCCACCGACACGGTTTCGGTCCCGCACCACAGAGAGAAGCCGAATGCAGCGCTTGAATTTGGGGCACGAATTACGGCCCCGTCCCCTGCCCCCGTTCCCCAGGTCTCGGCAATGCCCTGGTGAAGTTTTTATTACAGAAATATTGTACCGAGTGGAGCAGTTTTAACGGCGGAGCTTTGTCTGGAAACGGAGGGGATGGTTAGTAGCGGAGTGGGGAGTATAACCGGCAGTAAATCAGAAGAGGCGGGGGCCGTACGGGACCGGGTTGCTGCCGAAGCTGGGGCCGAGCCGAGGTGGGATGCAGGATGCTCCCGGCCGCGGTGACGGACAGCACCGGTTCCTACGGCCGTGCCGCTTCCTCACCCCCGTTAAACGCCTTCTTCCCCTCTGTACGAGCCCCGCCGAACGGGCTCGCGCCATCGTGGCCCCAGAGCTTTCCGCGCCCAAGGCGATGCGGAGCGGTGCGAGGCCCGGGCTGCAGCCCCCGCCACTGGGACCGGGAGCACCGGCATTTGCCACCGAACCCCGTTGGGGCATGCCCCGAGGCATCCCTCGAGGCTTCCCACGCAAATCGTCCGCGGCCGCCTGTGGGGTGGGCCTCCGAGGCTTCCCGGTAGCCAGGGTTCCCCTATCCGGGCCCCTCTATTCCCGGTACCGGAAAGGCCCGAGGGACCTCATCTGGCCGGGGACAGAAGAAAGCGCCGTCCCGCCGGGACCCTCCACTTTCGTTTGAGCCTCACCGGGAACAGCAGCGAGGCCGTATCAACGGGAGGAAAGGCAGTCGCTGGGGCAAACGCGACGAGGGGGAGCCCCGAGGGCAGGAGCAGGGCGAGGATCCCGGCCCGGTGCCGCGCTCCGCGGGGCCTCCGCGGTCTTACCTTTCTTGATCACGGACTGATCGAGCAGGTTCATCCCGCCGTCGTCCACGGCCTGAAAGCACCGAAGCAAGAGCCGTCAGCCAGAGCAGCTCTCGGTGCCGACGGGCACCGGCCGCTCGGCGCGTGGGGTCGGAGAGGCCGGGGTCCCGTCCCCTCGCTGCCCTCCGTCTGGGAAGGATCATCCGAGCACGGACAAGTCTGGGTAACGGGGATCCGAGGCCCATACCTCCGTGTCCGGAGCTATGGACGCCTCGGGGCCCGCCCCGTCCAGACCGGGACCCCCCACCCGGGGCGCACAGATGGTGGTGGACTCAGTCCGCACAGCACCGGACCCCCACCCCCGAACACAGTGCCTCAGTTCCCTGGTACCTGGATGTCCTCGATGCCGTGGTGTCCGAGTCCGTGGATGCCCAGCGGACCGTCGGCGAGGCCGTGTCCGCCGTCGGGCAGCCCGTGGAGCAGGCGGGGCACGGCGGGGTACTCGCGGCGGGGGTCGAGCCCCAGGGCCCTGTGGGTTTGCGAGAGCAGCCCCGCGTCCTCTTGCCGGCTGCGCTGCGGGGGCCAAGCGGGTTGCTGGTGTTGGTGCAGGGGGCTCAGCGCCGCGTACGGGTCCGCCAGGTGCGGGTATCCAGGTTCCTGGCCCTGCGCGTAGGGCAGCGGCGGCTGCGGGTACGGCGGGGGGAAATAGGGCGGCTGGAAGTCGGCGGCGGGCGTGTGGCAGAGCGGCGGGGCCGAGCCGTAGGGAGCCTGGTTGAGAGCGGGCAGCTGCGGCAGGCGGGCCCCGGCCGGTGCCCCGGGCAGCCCCTCGGCACGGTCCTGCGGTGGCGGAGACAACGGCGATGAGGCGAGAGCGGACCCCACCGGCCCCGATCCCCCGACCTAGCCCAGCCCAGCCCGGCCCGGTCCGAGCTGCCCCGTCCCGCCCCGTCCCGCACTCACCATGCCCGGATAGCTGTGCACTAGCATCGGTGCAGGCCCGCGGCGAGCCCCGGGCGGGCCGGGCCCCGGGGGTGCCCCCGTCTCCGCCCCTCTATCCCGCCGGAGCGGCGTCTCCCATCGCCCGCCCGCTCCTCTGCGCCGGCCCCGACTCCATGCACGCCAGTTATAGCGGCGGGGGCGCGCCCGCCGCCACGGGAGCGCGCATCACAGCGCAGAGACGGGAACGCGCCGCCCGCTCCCGCGGGGCCTCGACGGCTCCCGACGGCTCCCCACGGTGGGCGCAGTGGGATGGCGGCAGGAGGCGGACTGGGTGGGAGACGAGGGTGTCTCCCCACTTTCCACCCCGCGGAGCGCGGCCGTTTCGCCTCCCTGCGCCGTCGGGTGGCCCCGCTCTCCCCGCTCCAGTGTCGCAGACCCCCGTTCTCCGGTGTCACCCCCGTTTTCCCCCATCCCCGGGCAGCGCCGCTTCAAGAGTTCTGTCTGGGAGCGCCCCGAGGACCTGAGCCCTGAGGACCGGGAGGTCCCGGGTGTGCTGGACGGCAGCGACGATCTACGGTTTGACTTTATTAGCCGCAGAAGGGAGGGGGGACCCGGCCCTGAGCACAGCGAGGGCCCCAGCGGCACCTGCACGCTCTGCTCGACGGCAACGCCAGCGGAGCCCGAGGCCGGTGATCCCGAGAGAGCCCGGGGGTCCCCCCGGGGTATTTGTCCATCCTGCTAGACGGGGTGAGGAGATCCCCAGCCCGGGCCTGGGGAGAGAGAGAGAAAGAGAAAAAAAAAATGTCTGGGGGTGCTCCGGGCCTGGCTGTTTGCCCGAGGGGACGAACGGGAGGGCGGGCACCGGGCCACACAGAGCCAGGTAAATTGGGGAGCGAGGATAGGCAGCGTGGCTTCCTCCCGCCCGCCTTCATCCCTCCTCTATTCCTCCTTCTCTCCTCCTCTTCATGCCTCCTTCATCCCTCCCTCTCTTTGGGCCCTCCCTCCGGGGTAGGGCGAGGCGAGCCAGCAGCACCGGGTCTCTGGGCAGAGCACCGGGCACCGGGTACCGGGCACGGATTTATCTCCGTTGGCCCCGGGGGCGGGGGCCGCGGTGCCGTGATGCTGCCGCACACTCGGGCGCACTTGTGGCGACAACCGGACGGCTGCGCGGACTCGGCCGCTCCCCTCGGCGTCCCGGGGGCTCCTGGAAGGTTGGGGGCAGGGGAGGGGAGAGGGGAGCGTCCCCACCGGGTCCCCGTGGTCTCACCGTGCTGCCCGGTGCCGTGCGGGGGTGTCCATTGGTGGCAGTGTGCGGGCAGAACGGGAGCCTTCCCCCCGCCGGAACGCGCCGCGGCGGCTGAGCGACATTAACAAACCGAATCCCACCTCGCAGTTAATTTCATTCCGCTCTTCCTGCCCCGAGCTACAGCTCCCTTCATTTTCATTTCCCCCCCCCCCCCCCCCCCAATTCCCACAACTCAGACCTCTTTGATTTCCAGGTTTAATTAACAATGCTCATTAAATGAATTTTTTATTCCTTTCTTTTAATATTTCCCTGCCACCTGTCTTTCGGAGGTGGGGGCTGATCATTTATTCTAATTTATTTCTATTAACGATGGCATTTAAGGGAGGGAGGAGGGATGTGCAGGGGTGGAAAGGGTTGATCTATTCCAATCTCTTCATCCCTCTCAAATGCTGCTCAAGGACGCTGCTCCTGAAAGTTCTGTGTTTATTTTCCACCAGATCCGTTTCATTTGCTGGGAAAAATCGGATTGGACATGCTGTATTTTGCAGTTATGTTCCAGTTCATTCTTAACGTCCCCTGCTCGTCTGGTCCGTGTAATGTTGGGGTTTTATTCCTCTGAAAGAGGTGAAACTGTGCAAAATCTGGATGGGAAGAGCCTTGGGGCGAGCAGGAGGATGCTCCTTGTGGCAGCCCGGAGGTAAGCCCTGGTCCACCCAAAGCCGAGCCAGGGCAGAGAAACCTGCAAGGTTGACAGACAAAGGGAAGGAAAAATGAAAGGCAAAGCTGTTCTGCTGCCACCAGCCATGCTGGGCAAACTGGAACGGTGGCACCGTGGTGGGCTAGGGGGCCTGGTGGGGCTGAGGGGTGAGATTGGGTATTTACCATCCCCCCTCCCCAGCCCAGCAGTGGCCAGGAGGGGAACAAGAGACCTCACAGCAGGCAAGAGCCAAGTGGCTGTGACTGCTGCTTCGGCCGAAGGTGAGCTCTGACTGTTCCTCTCCTCTGGGCTTTGTGCAGACTCCAGCAACACCTCTACCCTGGCACCATCTTTTGGGGGAGCACCAGCAGCACTTCCCAGCCCTCAGATCCTGCCCAGCATCACACTCGGAGCCCTGTAACCACCTGAATGGTGCTTGCAAGACACCTGAGACCTACCAGAATCTCTCACTGCCCCATCCCCTCCGGTACAGCTTTGCTGAAAGCATTGTCACCTGAGTGGTGATGAGGGTAAACTAACCCCTTGGGTCTCCCAGGGGTTGGCCCACCAGTGGTGATGATGAAAAACTAATTACTCACTGTAACCTGCTCTCCCAAGGTCCCAGGCAGGACCAAAGACTGGTGCCACACACACACTGTCCCAGCAGCTCCCTGGTTCTGTTTGCTGGTTCAGCACGGTCAGGGCCATTGCTGGGGCTCATCTGGACACAGGGTGTTCAACACAGCTCTTCAGCCTCCCAGTCAAAGGACCTCATCCAGCTGTGGTTGTGTTTAGCTCTGCCAAACCTCCTCCACGTTTGCTTCCAGAATGACAGGATCATGTCAGGGTTCACATGAGAGCTGCCCCCTCACCTTCCCAGCTATGGGGAGCATTTTTTGTCAGTCTGGGCCACTTCTCCACCCCAGGGACCACTTGTTGCATTTGTAGCCAAGCCAGAAATCTCTGAAAAACTGGTTTGGTAACAGAGGTCCCAGTGCTCCTCCCCAAGCCAGGAGTACACCAGGGGCTGGAGGCAGCAACCTCTGCTGCCAGAGGCCAGCAGTGAAGGTACCTGCTGAGTAGTACAGGAGAGCTATGGAAACAAAAGTGCTTTTGGGGAACGAGTCTCTGCCCCAGCCAGAGATGATCTGGTTTTTCACAACACCTCAGTGAAATGTGGGCTGCTCAAGTCCCTTCCCTCACTGGTCTCCTCAGGAATCCAGGTGGAGATGGAATCTCCTTGCTGTGGGGCTGGAGAGCTGGGCAGGGCTTTGGGGAGAAAGACGGGGCCCCACTGAGGGGGGGGCAGGCAACAGGGCAGCCCTCCCTCATCTTCTTAGGCCTCTCACCCTCACCACCCCCACTACGCCTCGGGGCAAGAGGTTGGTGGGAGGGGGCTGCTCTTGGTTCCTGCAGAGCAGCAGCCAAATAATCACCTTATGAAATATTTAATTTTATTGGCAGTGCTTTTGGGGTGCTGTGAGCAAACAGTGTGAGATGACGTATGGCACACTTAGCTCTGACAGTAAAGCTGTCAAAGCAAACCAGAATGTTGCATCTGCTCCTCTGGGGCCTTATCCATCTTGTCCAAGCTCTGGTGAGTGATTGCCTTGCTCCTGGAGAGCTCACTCTGCTGTTGAAAACAAACAGGGAGATTGAGCATGGCTTGCTCTGGGTGCTGCTGGCTGCAATCCCACTCCAAGCTGGGGTCTAAAAGTGCTGTGGCAGGCAGGGCATGTTAGGTGATGCCATCATCTACCTTTCTGGCACAAGAAGATTGACGCCTGCAGATGCCAGCTGCCCACAGCTGCCAGAACCTGTGATTGGGCTTGTAAAGCTCTGGGTGGCCAAGGAGTCACCCCACAGCTTTGAAGCCTTGGCCAGGCTGTTGAGGGCATCATCACCCTTGTGCTGGGCTGAGCCGTGCTGGGCTGAGCCATGCTGGGGCCCACAGATCAGCACAAGCAGAGCCAATGGAGATGCCCACATGGCAGGAGGCCTCCACCAGCTCTGGTGCTCTGCCCTCCTGAACATGCTCTGCTCCCTTTATCAGAGCCCTGGGTTCTCAGTGTGCAGAACCAGCCTGTTAGGGGCTCTCTCTCTGAAAACGAGCTTGGAAAGTGGTGTGCCAGGACAAGAGAGCTCTCGAGGAGCCCCAGCAGCCACACAATGCATGGCCTCCAGCATTCAGCCTGGTAGCCTCCCAGAGCAAGGCCAGTGTCTCATCCCATCCTCTGTCAGCAGCCAAGGTGTTCTGAGTGATGGAAAGGAACAAACACCACGAACCATCAGGGTGCCTGGGAGGGTCCAGCTCTGGCAAGGCATGGGTGGTCCTCACACCTGATGGGCCTTGCTTTCCACTGAAGAGCATGAGACTGAGGGACAGGTGCTCCTCTCCAGGCACCTGCTGGTGGCCAAACCCCACCACTGCAGGGTGTGCTGAGGGACTTCCCCAGGCTTTTGGTTTGCTGCCAGTAATCTGCAGCAGCCAAAGGCCTCCAGGTCTGGGACTGCTCAGGTCTTGGACAGGGTCCTGCAGGCTCAGCCTGGATCTCTGGTCAAGTGTTCTGGAAGCTGCTACACTGCCCATGGAGATGAACAGCAGCCAAGCCAGCATGGAGAGCCACAGTGAGCCCAGAGCCACATAGAGAGATCACCCTCCTGCTGATGCAGGCAGGTATCTCTCATTAGCACTAATGATTGCCTCTCATTAATGGAAGCCCACACCCTTTGGCCAGGGGTAGGAGAGTGCACAGAACTGGCAGAGTTGAAGGTGAGGCATCTGGGGTAGGTTTTTTCTGACTGTCTGAAGTGTGTTTCTGAATCTCCCAAGGAGCTGCAACTTCCTGGGGTGCAGGGATGAGCTCTTGGCAGGCTGGGGAAGTTCTCCCAGCCCAGGTTCCAGCAGGGCTCTGCTCTTCTCCAGGGCCAGGAGGCTCATTTCCCTCTTTGGTTTGCATCCTTTCTGCAGGTAGCACCTACCTGTGTCCCAACCGTGTTCACTTTTCAGGGCTGAGCTGGAAAGATTGGGAAAAGAGTTTTTCCTGAGTGATCGCTGAGGTTTCCTCTCTAGCTGTGGAGGGCATTTGCTCTTGTAAAGCAGCCAGGTAAAAATGTGTTCTAAATCCAGAATTTAGACACCCAGGCTCAGCCCTCCTTTTGGGGCAGCTTCTTGCTTGACTTTTCCTGTCATCAGGCAGTTCCGCAGCCCAGGAATGGTGACGTTTTCTGGCAGCCCGGCTCGGTGCCTTGCTCTGGCAGCCGTACTCGGTGCCGTGCTCGGTGCGCGGCTGCTGCGCTCAACTCGCTCCTCGACTGACACCTGGTGGAAAAGCCTCCTGCAGCCCCAGCGGGGAGCTCGGCCGCAGGGTCCCCGCAGCTAAGCTCCCAGACACCCCATCCCAGCGCCTCTTTTGTGGGGGTTATGCTCAGGCCCACTGGTACCTCGGAGCAGGCATCCCGGGCCGCACAGCCAGCGCTACGAGTGCCTTACTGCCAGCATGCCTGCGGCCTTTCTCTTCTGCGAAGCATACCACAAGGGCTGTGGGGTCAGCAAGGTGTAACTCGCTCGTTTCTGCTCTCGGTCTGTTATCAAAGGCTCTAGAGAGCCCAGACCTTTGCAGGTTGAACCCCTCGATGTGTAGAAGTGGAACACTCCCCCTGCAGTGCAAGGGAATCTGAACAGATACAACCTTCTTGGGTAAGTCCTCGGCAGGGTTTTACACAACAGCAGGAGGTTCATAGATTCATAGAATGGTTTGAGATTGGGAGGGACCTTAAAGATCACTCAGTTCCAACCCCCTTCCCACAAGCAGGGACACCTCCCACTAGAGCAGGTTGCTCAAGGCCTTGTCCAGCCTGGCCTTGAACACATCCAGGGAAGAGGCATCCACAACCTCCCTGGGGAACCAGTCACAAACTGGGAGTGATAGTACCAGTTGTGCTGCTCCACAGCCTGTGTGTGTATTCACATCAGAAGGGGACAGGTCATAAAGTTTTTGTTAATACTACTGGAACACTAAAGCTTTTCCTGTTCTTCCCTTTTGCAGCTTTCTCCATGTAGTGCCAAGTTACTTTATTTTCTGACATTAAAAGGTGACATCTTATGGGGCTTACTGTAACTAAACTGGGAGAGTGTATTAATGGGAGAAGCAGGCACCCTCCTAGAGCAGAAATAAATCACAACACTGCCAAAGTATGAAAAAGCAACAGAAAAGGTCTTTAATAACAAAACAGGCTGGTTTGGGAAAGAAACACAAAGTGAAGCAAGTGACTATTGAGATGTCCTGAGGCAGAACCAGCTCTCCATATCAAGTTGTGGACAGCAAATCCTTCTGAGCTCTGCTCTGTCACTCCAGTTTGACCAAGTCTGGGTACTTTGATGGTTTTCTTTGTCCTCAGCTGGCACCAACGTGTGTGTGAGAAACACTGAATGGATCCTGTGTGGGTGTCTGGCTTCATTTCCCACACCAGGGCACTTCATGGCTCAGACAGACACTGCTCCAAAGCTGCCATGCCATAAAGGTTGGCCCACTCCCTGCCTTGGTGTGACAGGATCACTTCCCTGCAGAGCTTGCTGGCTCTGGCCAGCTCGACCAAAACACCCTGGAAAGCAGCAATGAGCTCGAAATCCACCGAGGCAGGAGCGACACGGCTCAGGAGCTGCGAGAGCTCTTCCAGCCACCGCGCCTGGAGGACAGCTTGTGGAAGCCAAGGGAGAAGTGGCACACAGCCAGCCAGGGCCTGCATACCCAGGAACCAGAGCTCTTGGACATCAGCCCAGGCACTCAGATAGGCAGGGGACAGAGTCATGGCCAGGCTGTCACCTCCAGGGTCTGCCTGGGCAGTGTGGGCATCTGAGAGGAAGCGAATGGCAGCTCTGAAAAACTCCCTGGCAGGCTGCGTCCCTTGAAGAGCTGGAAGGAAAAAGAGGAATGGCTCAGAACAGGGCTTGCTCAGCCAAAGGGGAACCTTTTGGTGGGTCTGTCTGCAGGAGTGCTTTCAGGGAGGGCAGAGCAGCCTCCTGCCCTCTCTTAATCCCAGCACACCAGCCCGCTGAACGGTCTGCATGTTCTGTTCCTCCTTGGTTTGGTCACTCTTCTACCCAGATCTGCTTCCTTTGAGTTTGCTTTCTCCAGCTCAGTCACCCAGAGCCCGGTCTGTGCCCCTGCAGAGCAAGGTGCAGCTTTGCCCAAAGGAAGCCTCCTCACCTGAAGAAGCTGTCAGGACCCTGGCCATCAGCAAGCCCAGGGTGGCAATGTTTGCTGCTAGGACCAGGTGATCCTTCTGAGGCAGCAGCAGAGGAAGAGACTTCAGCAACAGGTCCATCAAGGAGGAAAAGCTTTTGTCTCGCCTAGAAGAGAAAGCAAACCCTGGGCCACGCTTCCTGAGCAGAGCCAGGAGCACCTGCAAACCTCAAGGTTAAATGCAGCATAAAAAACCCCCATGCAATTGGTGTTGAAAAAAAGGACAACCCTTTTCCAGGAGAGTATCTTAAAAGACCCTGTGAGCTCGCTCCCCACACAGCCTCCTTCGCTCCCCTGACAATCCCAAAGCAAGCTCCTGCAGCTCTGTTACCTGATGAGGTCTGGTGCAGTCACCACCAGGTTAAGGAAAATCCCACAGGCAGTCTGCAGACTCATTTCAGTGCTTGTCAGAGGAGCCAGGGATGTGGGCTGGGAGCTCAGCACCTCCCAGTGATGCAGGAAGTACTCACACAGCAGTGCTGGTGCCCCTTCTTGGATGAGGATGTCCCGGGGCCTGTCCTCTGCTGTTAAATGGCAAAAGCCAGGCAGCAGAAATCTGGAAAAGAAATCAGGAAAATCATAGAATCATAAAATTGTTTCAGCTGGAAAAGACCCCTAAGATCATCAGGTCCAACCTTCAACCTAAGACCACCATGGTCATTAAACCACATCCCCAAGTGCCAATGAGGTAGAATAGGTCTGAGCCCTGCACTAACATCCAGCTAGGGGGAAAAAAAAGAGCCATGGAACTAGCCCTGCAGGTTTGTGCTAAAATGGATCAACTCTGCTTAAAATACACACCTGAGAGCATCCTGGGGTAAGCCAGAGCCCTCAGTGCTGACCAGCTCTGGCTGGGGAAGATGTGCAGCTGAGCTGCCCTCTTTAAAAAGCTTCTTGGCATAATGGACAAGGAAAGGCAGGAGCTCACAGATCTCCTGCTTGAGGGAGGATGTCTCTTCTGCCATCCAGGCTCCAAGGATTCGAACAGAAGCAAATATGAAAGGATCTTGCAGCTGCTCCTGCTTAACCTGCATGAAAAGGCAAGCAGGCAGAAAACAACAGGTTAGAGCTGCTGTCCTATCAAGCTACCATAGCTATGAAACCACAGTGGGCCAAGCTCTACCCAGCCATGGCCACGAGCTGCTGAGCATGCCAGAGAGGCCCACAGACCCATGCTCTGTGCCTGAAGGCCCTACATTACCCGTTTCAAGTAGAATATTACAGCTCCAAATGCCTCCTCCATGATCCTCATGAGCTGCATTTTCTGCACCTCTTCCAGCAGTGGTTTCTCTTCTCTCAGGCACTCCTGGATGCCCATCTCCATCAGGACATAGCAGGCTGTTACAACTTGTTTTTTCCCCTCCACCTCCACGGGATCTGGCTCCTCCAGGGTCAGGCGGACCTCTACACAAGCCAAGTTTACCAGCAAGGCCAGGAACTTGCTTCCAGCACTCTCTGCTGGGATCCACTCTGAACCACAGGCCTGCACGAGGCAGGCAGCAAGCTTCAAAGCAGGGTCCCGCTGCGCCTCGTTGAGTTTACTACCCAAGATGGCAGCCAGCCCTTTGTAGAGTCTGTGGAGGCACTCAGAGACCTGAGAGTCCTGTGTGAGGGGTGGTGACGGGGGGATGAAGTGAGGCAGAATCTCACACAGCTCAAATTTGGTCATGTCTTCACTCTTGAGAAAATCACTGGAGAGCTTGCTCAGCACAGCCAGGAGGTGTGGAGTGTCTCTCTGCCAGCACTTTGCCTCTGCTATGGCCAACAGCCCCAAGAGCAGTGCCAAAGCATGCTCAGAGCCATAACTGCAGCTCACATAAGCCTGGCACAGGGCAGCCACTGTCCCTCTGATCACCAGATCTCCAGGGCCCCTGGCACTGGCCATGATAGCATTCAAGCACTGGTACACATCATCCACCATGGACGTGCTGTCTGGAGTGCAGGGGGAAACCAGGATGTCATTGAAGGTCGGGATTTTGTTGAGGATCTGGGAGTGCCCAGCTAGCTCTGGATCAGTGCAGAAACATGCCAGCAGAGTGAGGCCCAGCGCCCGGAAGGTGTGCTCGGGGCAGCCTGCTGGAGGCTGCCGGGAGCTGAGCAGGCGGCTGGGAAAGGTGAATCCGATGGCGTCGAAGATCTGCCGCCGGCTCTTGGCGTCCACCTCTCCAGCTCTGACTGCTTTGGTCACCTGCAAGGCAAGGCAGAGCTGAGTCTGCAGCACAGCAAGAGGCAGGATTGAACCGGGAAAATAAGGAGCCTGAACAACTCTTGTCAGGATGGAAAAGTGAATCTGTGACCACCGAGCTGGGTATTTGGTCCAAGTGCTAAGCCAGAGCTTTACCAGGCCAAGGCCAGGCTGTCCTGGTCCTGGTGGGGCAGAATGCCAGCTCAGCTGTTCTGGTCCTGCTGCGGCAGAATGCCAGCTCAGCCATGGGCTGCAGGCCATCAACAGTGTGAGGTCAGTCAGGGCACCTGACCCGAGTGGGCTACAGATGTATCATGCTCAGCATAAAGACAGAAGTCTGTTGGCAGTAAGAGGTTCCTGCTGGAGCCCCTGCTCTTGCTTGGCTTCCTCCTCCTGCCCCAGAGCACTACCCTCCTCTTGACTGTGCCCTCCTCTTGAGTGTGGCCCGAGTATAACTTTATGCACTTTCTACTGGCGTTGTTATTAGTTTGGCTGTTCACTTCAATCCGTTTTTATGTCACCCTTCGGGTCTCCTCTCCTTTTCCTGATACCCTTCAGTGCTGGGAGTGGGTCACAGGATGATGGACCGTCTGCCGTGCTTCAGCCCCAGACAGGAGCTAGGTGCAGACACAGGCTGTCTCCAGCGCTGAGGGGAAGGCTGGGACGCTGCATCACTTCACCCTGCAGCCCCCAGGCCCAGCGGCAGAGTCCGCTCTGCTTTCCCGCGCGGGTCTCGCCGTCCCCCTGCCCACTCCCGAGGCGACGGCGCCCACGTTGCTGCCCCTCAGTCGTTCCTCACCAGCAGTAGGGCCGCGAACTGCTCGCTGTCGTTTCTCGTGTCTCTGAGCACATCTAGGCACCTCTTCAGCGTAGAGTTTCTGTCCCCGCCGTCCGAGGCCATGGCTAAGGAGAGTGGCTTGGCAGCAGGGCTCCCTCAGCCCCTTCCCTCACCGCTGTTCGGCCTGTCCGCCCGCGGCCCCTCGACACCACTCAGCCAATCCGCGTCCGGCTCTCTGCGCGCCTGGCCAACCGTTTGCCGCCTTGTTGAGCAGTTCCTGAAGCCGCCGCCTCCGCGCTGCCTGTGGGCAAATCACCTGTGGCTGAGTGGCCTCCTGCCCGTTGGCTGTGGGGGTCGGCCCCGCCCACTGCCGCCCGCCCCGCCCCGCTCCGGTGTGAACCGGGACAGGCGGCTCGCAGCCCCGGCGCGGACCGGTCGGCACCTAGAGGGGCGGTCCCGGTTCCGGGAGGCGGCCGTTCAGTTTCCGGGTGAGGGGTGAGCGGGCTCCCGCCGCCGTCATGGCCGCGGGGCAGGAGGCCGCGCTGCCCCCCGGCCCGCCGCGCTGGAGGCCCGACCTCGCCCGGTGCCCGGCTCTGCCTCCCGCCTGAGGCCGCCGAGCTCTCCTCGCCATGCGCCCCTGGTACGTAGCCGCCGGCACAGCAGCGCTCTTCCTGCTCCCGGTACACCGATGGGCTGTGAGCGGCATTGCGCTGGGGCCTCCGCCCTCAGCCTGTCGGTACCAGCCAAGCAGGTGCGGGCTGAGCCCCGGCACCGCGGGCGGCTTGGGCTGCGCCGTGCAGTCCGACGGGGACAGCCCCGTGGGAGGGAGGAGCTGGCGGAGCGAGGTGGGCGAGAAGTTTCCGTACGGACCTGTTGGCTGGGCGGCAGCGATTGTACCGCTCCGGTCCGGAGCTTCGCTCCGCTCCCTGCCCTGCCGGTGCTGCTGCCGCTCCCGGGCTTTGTGAAGAGCCAAATTCCCTCGAGGGTTAACAAACCAGGAGCGTCTCAGTCGGAGCGTTGGCAGTGTTAGGACAGATCTGTGTTCCCTTGTAACTCTTGGAGAACAGCAGGGTTCGCTTGTGCCTGGCGGTGCTGCCTTACTCTTTAAAAACAAAACGCCTGATTACCTGTGAAATAGGATGTCAGGGAGGGGTAATTAG
>WBNM01006296.1:0-19178 GCA_013399055.1 Ramphastos sulfuratus | reverse complement strand
GAAGAGCAGTGAGGCTGGAGAAGTACTTGAAGCACTTGGGTTACAAGGGCAGGCTGAGCTGACGGTGCTCAGTCTGAAGAAGAGGACGCCAAGGGGAGACCTCATTGCTCTCTACAGCTCTCTGAGGGGAGGTTGGAGTGAGGAGGGAGCAGCCTCTGCTCCTTGGTGACAAGTGACAGGACCAGGGGAAATGGTTTCAAGTTGCAAGAGGGGAGGCTCAGGCTGGATGCTAGGAAATATGTCTTCACAGAGAGGGTTCTCTAACACTGGAATGATCTGTCCAAGGCACTAGAGCAGTCACCATCCCTAGAGGTGTTTTAGCAGCCTGTGAACCTGGTGATTAGGGACATGGTTTAGTGCTGGGTTGACAGTAGGACTGGATGAGCTTGGAGGCCTCTTCCAACCAGATGTATTGTGTGATTCTGTGAAGAGTTCAAATAGTGACTGTAATGGTTTTGGATAATATGTTCTTCACTAGTTTGGGTGGAGAGAGGACATTGGGTGCAATCAAAATCAGTGTTGCTTTAGTTCTTCCTAATTGGTATTTACCGTTGTTTTAGAGGGTGTTGAGGCATTGAATAATCTGAATGCTGAAGGTATCATAGGAAAGACACAGAGCTGTTGGAGCGAGTCTAGAGGAGGGTCACAGACATGATCCAAGGGCTGGAACACCTCTGCTGTGAGGACAGGCTGATGGAGCTGGGGATGTTCATCCTGGAGAAGACTCTGGGGGGGACCATACAGCTGCCTTCCAATAGCTGGAGGGTATCTGGAGACAAGACAAGGGGGAATGGTTTGAAGCTGAGGGAGAATAGGGTTAGACTGGAGCTTAGGAAGAAGTTGTTCAGTAGGAGGGTGGTGAGACTCTGGAACAGGATGCCTAGGGAGGTTATGGATGCCTCCTCGCTGGAGTTATTCACAACCAGGCTGGATGAGGCTTTGAGCAAGCAAGTTTAGTTTAGCAGCATCGCTGCCCATGGCAGGGAGGTTGGAGTAGATGATGTCTCAGGTCCCTTNGCTGCGGTGCATAACAAAAGGAGTCGATCTCGGGCTGAAGCGGTGAGCCGGCAAACACTTCAGTCCCTTGACTTGATGCAGTAAGCGGGCAGGATCAAGTCCACCGTTTGTGTGTGTGTGGGAGAAACAAATCCCCTGCTACGTGAATCTGAGCAGCGCAGAAGGCAGCAGACAGGCAATAATGGCGGTACCACTAGTAGCAATAGTAGCAGCAGTAGCAGCAGCAGTAAGAGCAGTAAACAAAAATGAGTTGGCTGGGGGTTTTAAGCATTTTGGCCGAGTGGTTTTGACCAATAGCAACAGACAAAAGACATATATGTAACCAATCCCAAGTTACCCCACCAAAAGAGGCAGAAGTCACAAGTCCATCACCGTGACTTCTGCAGACCCTGAGGCGCCAAGCCTTTTGTCTGCTTTCCTGCTTCTTCTACCCGGGAAGAAGGGGGGAAAGGAGGAGTGGGGGGGGGCAAGATGGGTGCCCAGGCGGATATCCAGGATATGTGTCCCAAATAGAATTTGGGCCCTTCACCACACTTTTTTAACCAACTTCTCCAGCTTCAACTTGATTTCCCAGAGATTTGTTTGAAGCCTAATCCCTAGAGACATTGAAAGTCAAAATTGATGTAGCCCTGAGCGACCAGATGTCTTTGAAGATGTCCCCACTCCCTGCAGGGGGATTGGACACAATGACCTTCCAATCCAATAAGATTCTGTGATCTTTCCATGTTCTTTTCAATTTTGCAACGAGGGAGCAAGAGGATCATTGTGGAAAAATTAAAATGGCAAAGAAGAGATCAAGAAAATCATTGGAAGATCTTTGTGTCTGCCAAAACTCTTACTTTGTTCCTTTTCAGCCTCAAAAGCATCACCTCAAATTGGTGCACTCTGCAACACTGTTTCCAAACAACTAAGAGTCGCTGCTAATGGTGGAGCAGATTTATGTATGCTGGGGAACAAGGACAGAATCTGCTGTGTTTCTGAGGTCCAGTGAGGAGAGGAATGAGTGTACTCAAAAAAGCTGTGGCAGCATTAATTGAACTTAACAGCCTGTGTTTAGGCTTCATGAAGAACAGGTCATTGAAAGGAAAACTTGGTGGGTGAAGTTCAGTTACACCCAACTTTCTCCCTTTTCCCAGAAAGACAGTTTGAAATTAGTAACAGCAATTTCCTCTGTCTTGATTTAATGCTCTTTCCAGGGACAGACCTCAGAAGGTTTATCTTCCAAGAGTTTACACTGAAGGTTGGAAAGTGAGTGTTTTGTGGAAGAATGACAAAGGGTTTCATAAATATTCCAAGAAACCTCACAAATCAGTTCTGGCTCACAGCTGGGTGATGCGCTATCTTGAAATAATCACAAAATGCTTTGATTGGGAAGGGACATCTTAAAATCATCTAGTACAGCAGTCATCAGGGACATCTGCAACTACAGCAGGTTGCTCACAGTCCCAAATAACCTCATCTAGAGTGATTCCAGGGATGGGGCATCTGCCATCTCTCTGGGCAACCTGGTACAGGCTCTGATGACCCTCAATGTCAAATATTTCTCCCTTCTCTCCACTCTCAGTCTCCCTCTTTCAGAGGGCCACAAAGATGATCCAAGGGCTGGAACACCTCTTCTGTGAGGACAGGCTGAGGGAGCTGGGGTTNTTGTGGCAGAGCCCAGAGCCAGGCTGAGGTTTCTGCAGTGCTGTGTTTACATTAAATAACAGTCTGGTGAAGGAAAGTTATATTTTGGTGAATTTTTCATAACTGCGTTTTGCCATGCAGTGTTCTTTCACAGCCTGTCAGATAGGATTAAGATCCTGAGTTTGTTTTCGTGGCTGTGAGCAGGGTTTCTTCCAGAGCATCTCAGATTCTCTGCTGCCACAAACCATGACTTGCTCTTAAGTGAGACCTTCTTTCCCTGGTGTGCCTCTCACGGATTTGTGTGAACAGGGTAAAACAATCTGTGATGGGCAGTTTTGGAGAAGAGAAGAAAAAAAAACTTCCTTTTGTTTTAAAAATAGAAGCAGTCTGCTCACAGAATCACAGATGGGGTTGGAAAACATCTCTGAGGACCGTCTACTCCAACCCCTCAACCCCTTTCCTAAAGCAACCCCTCAACCCCTTTCCTTTCCCTTTCCTAGAACAGGATCGGTGGGGTTGGAATCTCTCCAGAGAAGGAGACCTCAAAACCTCTGTGGGCAGCCTTCTCCAGACCTCCAGCACCCTCACACCAAAGAAATTTCTCTTGTTCAAGCTGAACCTCCTGGGTGCCTGTTTGTGCTCATTGCTGCCTACTGTCACTGAGCACCACTGAAAATAATCTGACCCCAACCTCATGAGCCTTGCCCTTTAGCTCTTCCTGAGCCCTGATCAGATCCCCTCTGGGGCTGCTCTTCTCCAGGCTCAACAGCCCCAGGGCTCTCAGCCTTTCCTCCTCACAGAGACATTCAGGCCCCTTAGCATCTTTGTAGCCTCTGATGGACTCTCTCCAGTAGTTTCCTGTCTCTCTTGAAATGGGCAGCTCAGAACTGGGCACAATACTCCAGATGGTGCCTCCCTAGGTCAGAGTAGAAGGGGAGGAGAACCTTCCATAACCTGCTGGCCACACTGTTCTGAATGCATCCTAGGAAACCACTGAGCTTCTCTGATAACTTCCTTTTCATATATTCCTGTTACTCAATTTTCTTCAGTTGCCAGTAGTTGTTGAATTTGCACCTCTGCCTGCCTACTGTTTGGTTACTCCTAAAGTCTGCCCTTCAAGTTATCAAGTGGCAAGGTCTGTATGGAGGTGGTTTGGTTCTCCCTGGGTGTCAGATGCAGACCTTTCCTCTAAAGGAGTATTGTTGATGAAAAAGTAATAAAACATAACATTTTTCACCCTTTCTCTTTAGCTGGCCTCTGGACAGTCTTCACGCTGGGTGGAGTGGGGAGTAAAGCAGCACCTCAGTTGGAGCACTGCTCCCCCCTAGCTAACCAGAGTCTTCTGCTTCTCCTGGTCCTGGCTAATCTGACTGATGCTCCAGACACACCAAATCCCTACAGACAAGCAATTATGTCCTTCAAGAACACACAAGGTTTGTATCTGTTCTTCCTTCTAAGCATGAATGAATGAAAGACCACCCTTAAGTTGCTGTGACTACTTAAGAGGTTCTCTTTCCAAAGTGTGTCTTCTTCCAGCCAGCCCATGGAAGAGCAGTAATAATTTATTCTTAAAGAATCACAGAATGCTTGGCTGGAAAGGGACCTTTAAAAGTCATCTAGTCCAAACCCCTGCAGTCAGCAGGGAAATCTGCAGCTGAAGCAAGTTAGTCAGAGTTGCAGACAACCTGGCCGGGAATGCTGCCAGGTAGGGGATATCTTCCACCTCTCTGGGCAACCTGGGACAGGCTCTCACCACCCTCAGTCTCAAACATTTCTTCCTTCTCTCTGCTCTGAATCTCCCTCTTTAGTTCAAACCATCACCTCTTGTCCTGTCACAACAGTCCTTGAGAAAAAGTCTATCCCCAGCTTTCTTCTAGGCCCCTTGAAGTCCTGAAAGGCCACCAGAAAGTATCCCTGGAGCCTTCTCTTCTGCAGGCTGTACAAACCCAACTCTCTCAGCCTGGTCTCCCAGCATAGCCCTTCCAGCCCTGCCAGCATTGCTGTGGCTTTCTCTGGCCCTGCTCCAACAGGTCCCTGTCTGTGCTGTGTTGAGGACTCCAGAGCTGTCCCCAGCACTGCAGAGGGGGGGTGTCTCATCAGAGCACAGCAGAGGGGCAGAATCCCCTCCCTGCCCCTGCTGCCAATGCTTCTGGGGATCAGCCCAGGACAGGGCTGGCTCTGGGCTGGCAGTGCTCAGTGCCAACTCATGTCCAGGTCTGCCCCGCCAGCATCCCCAAGGCCTTGTCCACAAGACTGCTCTCCAGCCCTTCTCCCCCAGCCTATGCTGATGAGTAGTCATCAAGTTGGTGCTTGGTGGAGCATGTCGAGTTGATCTAATGTTGCTCTCTACATACAAATTTTTGGTTTTCAAAGGGAAATACTCACCTGAAGGAGGATGTTGTTCAACCAGTTGGTCCATACTCATCATGAGTGACTGAAGGGGCCATGAGGGCTGAAATGGTAGTTCAGAGAAGCCAGGGTTTGTTTTCTTCTCTGCCTGCTGGTGTCTCCTTTTGAGCAGAGGCCGAATTTCCATCACCGGTCAGCTGTGTCTCTTCCCTGTGTTTGCTCCATGGCCTCCTGCTGGGTTCAGTGAATGGCTGGAGCTGTCACCCCTTGCCTAAGCCAAGAGAAGCAACCAATCCTTGGCATGCCAGCTCCATTGGGCTCTCAGGAACCCACTGGGAGCTGGGACTCTTGGGGGGCTCCTGCAGGTCTTCCAAGCCTTTTTTTATATACTAAAAGGGTGGAGATGCTTTTCTTAATATATACCAACTATCATGTGCGTCCATGCTGATTATTATTATCAGCAATAATACTGGCAGGACCAGGGTGATGATCATCTCCCTCTGCACTGGTGAGGCAGCATCTTCAATACTGAGTTCAGTTTTCTGTCCCGCACTTGATGGAGGATGTTAAAGTGCTGGAGTGTGTCCAGAGAAGGGCAATAAAAGCTGGTGAAGGTTTGAGAGCTGAGGGAAGTTGAGTCGTTTTACTGTCTTTGTGGAGAAAGCAAAGTCAGACATGGGGAGATAAGGAGGCTAGGGACATGAATCTGACTTTCTGACACAAGCATGACTGCAGTGACTGTCACACTTGCTTTCACCATGTCCACTGCAAATTCCTAGATATTAGGAATCAGTGCTGATGGACTTTTTGTAACTGATAAAGCTACTGGTGAAAATATCCTGTGAAGAGTAGGCTGCTTTTTTCTTTAACCTCAAGCTCTGCCACAGATGATACTGTGAGTGTGATCAAACTGCTGTTATTTGGAGGGGTGTTAGACTGCATGATGTGGTGTTTTGGATCACTTTAATTAGTCCACAGAGAGTCACAGGATCTTTTTGATTGTAAGAGACCTTTAAGATCATCAAATCCAGCTGCTAACACAGCACTGCCAGGTCATCACTCAACCATGGCCCTCAGCACAACAGCTACACAGCTTTGAAACCCCTCCAGGGATAGTGATTTCCTTTTCAGGAAGAAATTGTTCCTCATGTCCAACCTGAGCCTTCACTGGCACAACCCGAGGCCATTTCCTCTTATTCTGTCGCTTGTTACCTGGAGGAGAGACCAAAGGCCACCTGCTCCAGCCTCCTTTCGGGGAGTTATAGAGAGCCAGAACGTCCTCAGCCTCCTTTTCTCCAGGCTGCACAACCCGAGTTCCCTCAGCTCCTCCTCACCAGACTTGTGCTCTGGACCCTTCTCCAGCTTCACTGCCCTTCTCTGGACCTTGTTCCCGCACCTCAGTGCCCTTCTTGGAGTGCCAGGCTCAAAACTGAATCCCATAAAGCGCTACTAAACCAGCTAAACTCCCCACCACTTCTCTAAAAGTCTGACAACACCTATACTTCACTATTGCAATAATCTTGACCTATGTGCATCTGCCCTTCATACCAGTTAATGGGTAGGAGATGCTCTGCTTTGATGCCAGTGAACTAAACCTGAAAGTCAGGTCCACAGAATTTGAAAACACCTGACTGGATCATCAGTTCCAGAGAAGCTGCTGGAGCTGCTCTCCTTGCAGCAGCTCCTGGGCTTGTCTGTCTTTTTAAAAGTGTAAGTAATTTGTGTGAACAGAACAGATTCATAAATTCACATAATGGTTTAGGTTGAAAGGGACCTTAAAGATGATCAAGTTCCAACCACCTGCCATGGGCAGGGACACATTCCTCTAGACCTGGTTGCTCAAGGCCTTGTCCAACCTGGATCACTTTCATAACCTTATGAAAGATCTGTGTCTTGTGCAGGTACAAGGGCTTTACTGGAGCTGACATGGCAGAACTACTTCAGCGTTTTGGCATAAGTGGAGCTTGATGAGACTCTGTTAATGTTTATGACCATTGATGATAAGGCCAATGGATGGGTTTTGTGTCCTCCTTAGGGTGGTGTCCATGTAAAATACTTTGCTGAGAGGTTTTCTGAACTCAACAAATACATTTGTTAAACGTGGACTTTTTTTTTTTTAATTTCTTTATTTCAGATAGCACTGCTTTTTCATCATCAAATCCACATGCTTTCCAGATCAATTTCAACAGCTTATACACAGCTTTGAGTGAGCAGCAGAAGTCTGATCAAGCAACTCTTCTTCTGTACATGCTTCTGCATCAGAATGGCAACGTACGGACATATGTGTTGGCACGGACAGACATAGAGAATCTTGTAAGTGTTGCTCTCCTGCCCTTTATGCTCATCATGAAGAGATGTAAGCCTGAGTGATGGATTCATTCCTCTGTGACCTGAGATAGATTGTATGGTCCTGCTCTGGAGGGGAGGTTGGCCTACAGGAAGGCTGAGGAGGGACTATTTACAAGCTTTTGTAATGACAAGACAAGAGGCAATGGGTTTAAACTGGCAGAGGGGAGATTTAGACTGGATGTTAGGAGGAAGTTCTTTCCAGTGAGGGTGGTGAGGCACTTGAACAGGTTACCCAGGGAGGTTGTGGCTGCTCCCTCCCTGGAGGTGTTCAAGGCCAGGTTGGACGAGGCCTTGAGTGACCTGTACTAGTGGGAGGTGTCCCTGCCTATGGCAGGGGGTTGGAACTAGATGATCCTTGAGGTCACTTCCAACCCTACCATTCTATGATTCTATCTCTTTGAGTCCCTTCCAACCCCTAACATCCTGTGGTCCTATGTGTCACCAGCTGCCAGCATGCCTTGCTCTGTAATGGGAGCAGTAGGTTTTGGCTCACTTATTCACCAGTTGTACCTCACTTGCTCATTGTTATGATGTTATCTCAGGAGGATGATGCTAAACATGNCATAATGGTTTAGGTTGAAAGGGACCTTAAAGATGATCAAGTTCCAACCACCTGCCATGGGCAGGGACACATTCCTCTAGACCTGGTTGCTCAAGGCCTTGTCCAACCTGGATCACTTTCATAACCTTATGAAAGATCTGTGTCTTGTGCAGGTACAAGGGCTTTACTGGAGCTGACATGGCAGAACTACTTCAGCGTTTTGGCATAAGTGGAGCTTGATGAGACTCTGTTAATGTTTATGACCATTGATGATAAGGCCAATGGATGGGTTTTGTGTCCTCCTTAGGGTGGTGTCCATGTAAAATACTTTGCTGAGAGGTTTTCTGAACTCAACAAATACATTTGTTAAACGTGGACTTTTTTTTTTTTAATTTCTTTATTTCAGATAGCACTGCTTTTTCATCATCAAATCCACATGCTTTCCAGATCAATTTCAACAGCTTATACACAGCTTTGAGTGAGCAGCAGAAGTCTGATCAAGCAACTCTTCTTCTGTACATGCTTCTGCATCAGAATGGCAACGTACGGACATATGTGTTGGCACGGACAGACATAGAGAATCTTGTAAGTGTTGCTCTCCTGCCCTTTATGCTCATCATGAAGAGATGTAAGCCTGAGTGATGGATTCATTCCTCTGTGACCTGAGATAGATTGTATGGTCCTGCTCTGGAGGGGAGGTTGGCCTACAGGAAGGCTGAGGAGGGACTATTTACAAGCTTTTGTAATGACAAGACAAGAGGCAATGGGTTTAAACTGGCAGAGGGGAGATTTAGACTGGATGTTAGGAGGAAGTTCTTTCCAGTGAGGGTGGTGAGGCACTTGAACAGGTTACCCAGGGAGGTTGTGGCTGCTCCCTCCCTGGAGGTGTTCAAGGCCAGGTTGGACGAGGCCTTGAGTGACCTGTACTAGTGGGAGGTGTCCCTGCCTATGGCAGGGGGTTGGAACTAGATGATCCTTGAGGTCACTTCCAACCCTACCATTCTATGATTCTATCTCTTTGAGTCCCTTCCAACCCCTAACATCCTGTGGTCCTATGTGTCACCAGCTGCCAGCATGCCTTGCTCTGTAATGGGAGCAGTAGGTTTTGGCTCACTTATTCACCAGTTGTACCTCACTTGCTCATTGTTATGATGTTATCTCAGGAGGATGATGCTAAACATGTTCATAGATTCCTAGAATGGTTTGGGTTGGGAGTGACCTTAAAGGTCATCCAATTCCAACCTCCTGCAGGGACACCTCCCACTAGACCAGGCACCTCAAGGACTCAACCAATCTGACCTTGAACATCTCCAGGGAGAGGGCATCCACAACCTCCCTGGGCAACCTGTTCCAGTGTCTCACCGCCCTCACTGTAATGAATTTCTTCCTAATCTCCCCTCCTTAAGCTTTCATCCCTTCCCTCTCCTCAAATCACTACAAGCCCTTATAAAAAGTCCCTCTCTAGTTCTGCTGAAGGTCACTTCAGGTGCTGGAAGGCCACTATCAAGTCTCCCTGGAGCCTCAATTCTTGCAGGCTGACCCTGTAGAGGAGGTGCTCCAGGCCTTTTGGGGCTAATAAAGCTACCACATATCCTTTGATTTTCTGTTTCTCAGTGCCATTATTGCAGAATCCCAGCATGGTGGGGATTAGAAGGCATCTCTGGAGATCAACCAGTCAAAGCCTCATGCTAAAGCAGGACCACCCACAGCACCTTGTTCAGCATTGCAATGGCCAGCTGGGGTTGGAATCTCTCTAGAGAAGCAGAGTCCACAACCTCTCTGGGCAGCCTGCCTCAGGCTCACATCAAAGAAGGTTCTCCCCAAGATGGAACCTCCTGTGTTCCAGTTTGCGCCCGTCGTTGGTCTGAAGACTTTAATTCCCCGATTTTGGTTCATTTTGTTGAGGCCAAGCCTCAAATTTCTCCTCACATCCCAGTTGACCTTCATGGTGACTACTGTTAGTCCGATCCACTTGAAACCTGCTGACCTCTGGGCGTGATCTAAAGAAACTTTTAGCAGATACTATTATTCTGTTTATTGCTCTTTTTTTTGTGTCTTTAGCTATTCAGGCCAAAAAGTTACACAAGTGTAACTGTATGCTAGAGGGATAACAGCAAAAAGAACTCTAACTTGATCAGTTTGTCAGGTGTCTTCCAGGGCTGACTCAAGGCTGAAGCCCCTCAGGGAAGAGCTGACAGATTTCATTGAAATGCAACTTTTGAGGTGCTTTAAATAGGATTGTGGTTAATGGCTGGTAGAGCAGACACCTGCTTCAGTTTGTGTAGGTTATAAATTCACTGATGCTCCCTGCTAGGTTTAGCAATGTCACAAAAACACTTTAACAAATCTCACTTATTAAAAAGCCTTCCTTTTAATAAGGTAATGGCTGTCTGGGGGAACTGGTAACAGTATAGAGAGCCCTTTCCATTTTAATATTTGAAACCTTGCCAGATAATTAGATCCTGTCTGATGGCAGATAGGGGATGAGTTTGGTCTCAGTCCAATTTCTAGCAGATGTATTGCTAAAATCAGAGTTGATAGACACCACAGTTGGCAAACCTGGGTGAGATGGTTGATACTGAATTGATTAATGACTAAACTCCTGTGTAGTCTGCTGCAGATCATCTAGGTGAGGAATGAGGCATTTTGCATTTATTCTGTAAACAAATGGTCATTTTTATTTTCGAGGGCTGTTAGTATGCGATATGATATTTTCCACAGCTGCTAGCTGTATCAGTGTACGTTATCTGGAGAGAAATAAAGGTGAGGAGTGTGCATTGCTTTGTCAGTGTGGTGTCTGGGATATGCAGAACTTCCAGGAAAAGCATCAGGTGTACCTGTGTGAAAACAACTCCAGAGGCAAGCTACTCACGCTCTGCACTGCGGGATCTGAGGGATAGAAGCCCTCTGCTGTGAGGCCAGGCTGAGAGAACCAGTGTGTTCAGCCTGGAGAGAAGGCTTCAGGGAGACCTTCTGGTGGCCTTTCAGGACTTCAGGGAGCCTGGGAGAAAGTCTGGGACAGGCTTTTTCTCAGGGCCTGTTGCGGCAAGACGAGGGGTGATGGTTTGAACTAAAAGAGGGAGATTTAGAGCAGAGAGAAGGAAGAAATATTTGGGAGTGGGGGTGATGAGAGCCTGTTCCAGGTTGCCCAGAGAGGTGGGAGATGCCCGATGCTTGGCACCATGCTGGGTGAGGTTGGAGGTGACTATTAAGCGATCTGCTCTAGTTGCAGATGTCCCTGCTGACTGCAGGGGGGGTTGAATTAGATGACCTTTAAGGGCCCCTTCCTACCCAAACCATTTGATGATTTTTGTGATTTTCAGATACTGTCATGGATCATTCCTGGTTCTTAAAAAAAAGTCAGAAAATCCCATAGTCACAGAAGTAATCAGCAAAACCAATCACTTTGCAAGAATGGCTGGGGAAATTGAGAAAAGCATCAATGGAAACTCCACAGCACGCTTCATTTATTGTTTTTTAATACTAAATTCAAAACTGTCTGTTTTTATTTTGATCTTCGTGCATAGTGTTGCTTTTTGCGATGAAAATTGCATCTTTATCCAGTCCTCTTGTTTTTCATGGGCTAATGGGTAAGGACGAGCAACAGTCAACTGAGAAGAGGTGTTTTAGTGGCTTACTAACACTGGCTGAGACAGACACAGAAAGCGTTGGTAAGTGGAAGGTCACTGGACAAAGAAACAGAGGCAGGTCGCTGGCAGCCCAGCAGGCAGCTGTGTGCTGAGCTGCATCCAAAGCAGTGAGAGCAGCAGGACAAGGAGGGCATTGTGCCCCTCTGCTCTGCTGAGACCCCACCTGCAGCACTGCCTCCAGTTCTGGTGACCCCAGCACAAGAGACACATGAAGCTGTTGGAGAAGGCCCAGAGGAGGCCATGAAGATTGATCAGAGGGTTGGAGAACCTCTCCTACAGGGTCAGGCTGCAAGAATTGGGGCTGTTCAACCTGGAAAGGCTCCAGGGGCACCTTTTTGCACCCTTCCAGTACCTGAAATGAGCTACTAGAAAGCTGGGAAGGGACTTTTTACAAGGGCTTGTAGTGACGGGATGAGAGGCAATGAATTGAAGCTTGAGGAGGGAAGATTGAGACTGGAGATGAGGAAGAAATACTTCAGAGTGAGACGCTGGAACAGGCTGCCCAGGGAAGTTGTGGACACCGCTCACTGGAGGTGCTCAAAGCCAGATTGGATGAGTCCTTGAGGTTCCTGGTCTAGTGGGAGGCGTTCCTGGCAATGGCAAGGTGGGGCTGGAACTGGATAATCTTGAAAGTCCCTTCCAGCCTTAATGGCTCTACGAATCTGCAACTATAGCAGGTTGCTCAGAGCCCCTGGAATGGTGCCAGGGATGGAGCATCTACAATCTCTCTGGGCACCTTAGGACAGTGTCTCACCACCCTCAATGCAAACAACTTCTTCCTTTTATCTAGTCTAAAGGTCAAAATAGCAGTGCAGTGTCTGCTTATGAAAAACTGAGCTGTTTGTACCAAATATGGTTGCTTTGGCTGCCAAGTCAATGCTCTGTAGCTGCTCGCTGTGGCTGGCCTGGAATCACATCTATATGATGAGACAACCACTAATACTGCAGAAATAACCAAATGAAATGAATTTGGTTTAAGCAGGCTACTCATGTCACTTAGTGGTCTTGCATTTTCTTGTAGACTAGAGATAAGTTATTTTCAGCTTCTTTGCTGGGGAAAATGTTCCTAACCACCAACTGAATATAGTACCTGCAGTTTTCACTGTCTGTTTTTACCTTCCCCTTGTTTTGGGGATTAAAAGTGACCTTTTTAATAGCTGCTGTGTCTTGCCAGTTAAAAGCTGCTCCTGATGGAGGAGCATTAGTAGTAGTTTTTAAATGACAGTTTAATGGCCATGAATAAAAGTGCCATCAATCCAAAAAACACAGAATCATATATTGGGTTGGAAGGGACCCTCAGAGGTCATCTTGTCCACCCTCTCTGCAGTCAGCAGCGGCATCTGCAGCTAGAGCAGGCTGCCCAGGGACATATCAAGCTGGACATGAACAGACAGTGAGTGCTTGCAGCCCAGAAGGCCAGTGGCACCCTGGGCTGCATTTAAAGCAGTGTGGCCAGAGATGGAGAGAGGGCATTCTGCCCCTCTACTCTGAGGAGACCTCACCTGCAGTGATGTGTCCAGCTGTGGGCCCCTCAACACAGGATATGGACTTGATGGAGTGGGTCTAGAGGGAGGCCAGAAAGGTAATTGGGGGCTGGAGCACCTCTGCTGTGAGGATAGGCTGAGAGAAATGGGAGATGGGGTTTTTCAGCCTGGAGAGGAGAAGGCTGTGGGGAGACCTAATCACCACCTTCCAGTACTTGAAGGGGGCCTGTAAGAAGGGTGCAGAGGGACTGCTTCCAAAGGCTTGCAGCAGTAGGACAAGGGGCAAGCCTTGTCCCGTGGCTTGAAGTGAGAGAATATCAGATTTAGATTGGATGTTAGGAACAAGTTCTTCACCATGAGGGTGATTGAGTACTGGAACAGGTTGCCCAGAGAGGTAGCTGAGACCTCATCCCTTGAGATCTTCAAGGTGAGGCTTGATGGGGCTTTGGGTGGCCTGATCTAGTTTAGGATGTCCCTGCTTACTGCAGGGGAGTTGGACTAGATGACCTCTAAAGGTCCTTTCCAACCCAAGTGACTCTATGATTCTATGTATCTCCAGGGATAGGTCCTCAGCAGCACCTCTGGGATGTGGTTATTACCTTTTCAGCACAGGGCTGGACAATGGCAGTGCATAAGGAGATAGACATTAAAGTTCTATTGAGTATATGTAGCATAAAAGTGTAGAAGTACATTTTGGTTACGTTTTACTATAATGAAAAATGGAATCACAAAATACTTTGATTTTGATGAAATGTTTAGAGGTCATGTAGTCCAACCCCACTGCAGTGAGCAGGGGCACCTGCAACTACAGCCGTTGGCTGGTCTCTGCCTGAAAGGAGGCTGGAGTGAGGTGGGGGTTGGTCTCTTCTGCCAGGTAAGAAGTGGTAGAACAAGAGGAAGTGGTCTCAAGTTGTGACAAGGGAAGTTCAGGTTGAGCATCAAGATAAAGGTCTTCCCAAAAAGTTTGTCAACGTGTGGAAGAGGCTGCCCAGGGCAGTGGTGGAGTCCTCAACCCTTGAGGGGTTTCAAGGCTGTGTAGCTGTGGTGCTGAGTGACACAGTTTAGTGGTGACCTGACAGTGCTGGGTTAGTGGTTGGACTTGATGATCTTAAAGATCTCTTGCAACCAAATTGATTTTATGATTCTGTGACCTGTACTCACAAAACACAGACACAGACTCAAATTCCATCTGGAGAAAGATGTTTGTGAAGGATCCTTTGAAATGGCAAAGGAAGGATGTTTGCAATGAGTAAGGTTTTGGTTTTTTTCCCCCCTCTGCTTTTATTGTGGTTTTGTCTTGACCCAGGCCAAAGCATCTGTCAAAAGGTTTTGTGGCCTGCAGCATTTAGATCAATCTCATTGGTCTGAATGGAAACTGTTGTATGTATTTTTTAGTGTGCTCCAACTGTTTGGGGACTGGTTAATTGTAAAAAGAACATTCTGGTAACTTCAGAGGCTTGTGAAGCACTCAGTGTCCTGGCTGCTCATCAGAAAAGGTTTCACATCATGCATCCAGCTTCACTTGGCCTGTTTTGAAAACCAGTGAGTTTTCAGGTGTTTAGAGGCTTTTTGGAATGAATTCTGCATCCCATTCACTACCTTGGAATTGAAAGTTTTCTCTAGTTCCTTTTTTCCACGTCATTTTGTGATTCAGGCCTAATTCTGCAGTGCAGAGAAGCCACGTTGCTACTGAGACAGTGGAGAGCTAATTTTCTCTTGGTAGGGAGACAGTGTCTGCATCTGGATTAACTTTAGACTAGTGTTCAGGTATGCTTGCTGCTGCAATGAAATCTCATTTTCATTGTTATTGCAAGAGTTTGGCTTGAGCTCTTCATCCTGGTGGAAATGTTTCAAGACCTTAGGCTGAACTCTCATCATTATGTCACTTCTTCTTGGCTGCATATCATCCAGAATGGGAAAAACAGGCCTTATCAAGTCTGAACTCAAACCAAAGTGGTTCTTCTGCGGGATTGTCTCCACACACTGAAATGGGATTTGAGTTTTGGGTCTCAAAATACCTCTGCACACCTCAGCTCCAAGTAACAAGAGATAAGACAAGAGGGAAGAGCCTCAAGTTGTACCAGGGAAGGTTCAGGTTGGACATGAGGAATAACATCATCTCCAGAAGTCAAGGCCTGGAAGAGGCTGCCCAGGGCAGTGGTGGAGGGATTTCAAAGCTGTATAGATGTGGTGCTGAGGCACATGGTTTAGTGGTGACCTGGCAGTGCTGGGTTAACATTTGGACATGACAACCTCAAAGGGCTCTGCCAACCAAAACAAGTGTATGATTCCAGTATGCTTGGCTATATTTGATGGGGGAAATCCTTTCAGACCAAGCTTGGGCTACCACAGATCATTAGAAACAATTGCTTTACTGCCTGAAATCTTGCTTAACAGCTTTGTTTTGCCATAGTCTTTGAGGGGAGCTAAAGTTCTCAAAGCCTATGGTAACTGCTATGACTATAAATCTCATTTATTAGCAGCTGAAATTCCATGTCTGACCACAAGAAAGAATTTATTTTGACTCTCTCGTGGAGACAGAGCAAAACAGATGGAAGGTGTTTGAAGGGTGTACGTCACCATTTAGGGCTGATTTCAAGAGGGAGGAATTGCTGTGATATTGTTAAGGACAGGGTGATACACGGGAGGTTCAGAGCCTTCTCTGTTTACTGTCTGAGATGTTTGAAGACTAAACCAATCCACACATTTTTTTTTTCCTTCCCCTGAAGGTTCTGCCAATTCTTGAGATCCTGTATCATGTCGAAGAAAGGAATTCACACCATGTTTACATGGCGCTTATCATCTTGCTGATCCTCACGGAGGATGATGGCTTCAACCGATCCATTCACGAAGTGGTGAGTTGTGGTTCTGCTAAAGAGTTCTTCATCTCTTAAAAAAAAAAATCATTTCTCATTCATACTTTATTTGTAGCAAGATACATCTCTCTGTCTGTTCCCTCAGCACAGGCTCTGTGTGTTCATCCAAATTTGATGACTGTCTTCTGTAAGAACTAGTCACTTAAAGTTAGAAGTCACCTCAAAACCTTCCTGAGTGAAGCAAGCACACATGCTCCATCTTGTAGAGGAGATGCCTGCATATACCTTATTTTCTATCTTTTTTATGGTGTTTCCTGTTAAAAAATAACAGTAATACCCAGCAGACAGCCTCAGAGGTGCTGAGTGGAAGTGGAGGAACTAGAAGAGAGACAAAACCAGAAAGCCTTTCTTAATTTTTATTGAAGGTCTTTACTTAACCAGTTTGATACACTTGAGAGGAGCTTTTATCTGGAGTTTTATTTTCTAGCCTGATTGTTGCATTCTTGCTTGGCATTTCTTTTCTTAATCTATTTTATGTTGTCTGTAGAATATGATCCAAATTTTGACTGATCTTGACCACCTCTGCTGGAGAATACCTTGGACAATTGTATTGTAGATTCTTTATTTTCAAAGCTATGATGATACAGATGTCTGCACTGAGATTTTTGATGAGGACATAGAAATTACCTTTTGGGGTTATGTGAAATTAATGAAATCCAAAACACTTGAAGTACAACACTTAAAGTGGTGGGTTAATGGCTGAATTTGATGATCATGAAGTTCTCTTCCAGCCAAAATGATTCCATGATTTTATTATTTCTCTTAGTCTTTTCTCCATTCACTGATGCATCGATCAGAGATGGATGTTTTGTACTGAAGGAGAGAGCAAACTTGGAGGCAAAGCAGAATGCATTTCCATCCTTGCAGTGCTTTTGCTACTGAACTTGAAGCCACTTTCTTGCTCCATGCATATGTTTACTTGGAAAACTCCACATACAATAAAGGCTGGTGAGATGTTACAGGGCATAAAACAAAGGCAGTCAGGAAAGCTGCATAGGTACTTACTTTAGTTTGTAAAATGCAAACTTCCAGTCTCAGTTACACAAATGGAATGAAACTCACTGCAAATATTTATCCAGTTTACAGCAGGATTTATTTTATTCCACACTCCACACCCCCTACCACTTGAGTGCAGAATGAAGGAAAAAAAAAAAACCTCACATATTTTAACTCAACCTGTTTGTCTCTCTGCTACTCTGTATACTGTGCTTATAAGAAGCATAACTGTGGAGTCCATTTATAGACTATTTTTCTTTGTGGTATTTAACCCACAGTTATTTATTGATTTTTTTTTTTAAAGGATTAATTTTAGTAAGGACCATTTTATAAATCTTGTGATTATAGAGAACTCAAGAAACCACTGAAACTCCTGTCTGCTGAAACATTCTTGTTTGTTTGTTTGAAATGAACGTGGGCTTAACTATTTGGAAAATACAATCAAATCCATAGGCCACACAGAGATAAAATTATTCTTCTTCTTCTATTATTATTATTGGTGGTGGTGGTATTGATATTAACAACAACAACATTATTAGAGTAAACAAGGAATCCTGGAGTGCATTAAGAAGAGCGCAGCCAGCAGGTCGAAGGAGATTGTCCCACTCTACTGTGTCCTACTGGAGCCACATGTGGAAAACTGGGTCCAGTTCTGGGATCCCCAGTTCAAGAGAGGCAGGGAACTACTGGAGAGAGTACAGTGGAAGCTACAAAGATATCAAAGGGCCTGAAACATCTCTGTGAGGAGGAAAGGCTGAGAGCCCTGGAGCTGTTGAGCCTGAAGAAGAGCAGCCCTATGGGGGATCTGATCAATGCTCAGCAGGAGGCAAAGAATGAGCATCAAAAGCACAGGGTCAGATTCTTTACAGTGGTTGCCAGTGACAGGACAAAGAGGCAATGAGCACAAACTGGAAGCCAGGACATTCCATCTGAACAGGAGGAGAAACTTGTGAGGGTGCTGGAGGCCTGGAGTAGGCTGCCCAGAAAGGTTGTGTAGTCTCCTTCTCTGCAGCGATTCCAACTCCCATCTGTCCATTGTGATGCTGGGCAAGCTGCTGTGGGTGATGCTGCTTAAGGAGGGGGTTTGGACTGAATGATCTCCAGAGGTCCCTTCCAGACCCCACCATGCTGGGGTTCTGGGCTTTGTAATTGTCTGATTTTTTTAATATTTTTTTTTTTTAATTACTCTTGCAAGAGCACCCCAAATTGGAGCTTTTGGGTTTTCTTTTTGGCTCTTCCTAATATTATCTGCAAACCAGTAAGATGCCCAGGCTGTGGCACTGATTTGAGGGAGGCGATCTTGAAATTTGAGGTACTTGCATGTTTCATGCTCTTGAAACACAAAACCATCAGACAGATGGTGGTGGCTGTTGTTGAGTTCATTACCTGCCTGCTATGGTAGCTTTCACAGGGACTGCTAAGTAACTTCTTAACTTTGAGGTTTGGGGTTTTTTTTAAGACTATTCCAAGGCATTGTTGTTTCAGTGAATGTCATTTTCCAGGACTGGTGTTTTTAAATTTCCAGTGAGAACTCGTGGCCATTTCTCTGGAGTGAGACTAGGGGCATGGACCTGTCTCTGGTTACAGCTGTCAACATGTTCCTTGAACAAGCTCTGGTAACTTCATGTTTTGCATTAGCAGTTTGAAATTTGGCAGGTGGCCTTTGTGCTAGGGCTCTGCTGCTGATAATCTGACTAAATTTGACCAAATGATAACTCTCTGGGGGAAGGGGAGCAGTCTGTTTCCATCTGCGCAGCAGATAAGTAGCCGGAGGTGGGCTGATGTCTGCAGAGATTGAATATTCCCATTTTGCTGCTCCCAGAGCCAGATGGGCTGTTTGCACCAGCTGAGCTATGTAGGGACAGGCTGAAGCTTGTGTAAATGCTGCCTTCAGCTCCTGTGGGATGGGACTGTGCTCCTAGTGATGCTTCTGTTGCTGCTTGGCAGTGTTTGAAGCTACACAGAATGTCTTGGGTTGGAAGGGACCTTTAAAGGTCATCTAGTCTGACTGCCCTGCAGTCAGCAGGGACATCTGCAACCAGAGCAGGTTGCTCATAGCCCCAGACAACCTTGCCTGGGATGGTGCCAGGGATGGGGCATCTACCACCTTCTCTGGGCAACCTGGGACAGTCTCTCACCACCCTCAGTCTCAAACATTTCTTAACTTCTCTCCACTCTGAATGTTTTCTTTCAGTTTTAAACCATCACCCCATGTCCTTTCACAACAGGCCCTGCTTAGAAGTCTGTCTCCAGCTTTCTTTTAGGTTCATTTTAAGCACTGAAAGGCCAC
>WBNM01006295.1:32980-43137 GCA_013399055.1 Ramphastos sulfuratus | reverse complement strand
AGTAGGGAGACTCTTGTGCTGTTGTCAGATTGAAGAGTTAAATATTCGGGCAGGAATTTGTTCCTGCACAGCCATACATAATGCCTGAAACCCCCCCACACACCCCTCCCTCCCCTGCACCAATATTGCTCTCAAATTGGCAGCAAGTGAACAAGGGACATGAAGGATGCTTCAGCACAGTAACCTATCCTTCCTTCTCTCTTGGGAGCCACTTGGCCAGCTTTCATCCTCATAATTATAATAAATTTGACATTTCATAGATAATATTGATTTCTGTATTTTAGCATTTCACCATAGGTGACAGTCTAGCGTCAAGAATGAAATTTCTATTGATCTCCAGCGCATTAATCTCTCATGTGTATGTGATCATTTTTATAAGACCTTTTACTGCACATAAATCAATATTTCATATTTCCAGCTATGCCAGAGGAGATGTCATATTTGTAAACTGTGAGTTGACACCTGCAATTCCTTCCTGTTCAGCTTCAACTGTTCAGTAACAGTCGATTCAGGGGTGGGAAAGGATCAAGCTCCCAGAAACAAGCTTGGATGTTTAAAAAAAAAAAAAAGAAGAAGAAGAATAAGAATGTGGAAATTCAGTAATTAGCTTAATGAACAAAGCTGTGGAGTAAAGTGAAATAAAGCTCTATTCCTCCTGCTTCCACTTGCCTCATGAATACAAACATCTTCAGGGAGGTTTGCTAACCGCCTGATAACACAATTTAATACATCTAAGAGGACATTGGAGCAGAAATAGAGAAAGAAAATAGAGGCAGTTAGAAAAATTAAAGCAAAACTCTGAAATTAACTGCTTTGCTCCACACACTCCCTTTGAGCTACCTTCAATTACACCTTGTGCATCCCGTGCTCTTGACGAGTTTAGCAGCATCGTGGCACCAGTAGTGTTTGGGTACCACTCAACCAACTAGGAGCAGCTCTGCAATTTAGCAAACAATAATTAGAGTAATAAAATTCTCGTCTTTAAGCTGAAATATTCACTTTCCAGGGATAACAAATGGAACTGGGGGGGTGGGGGAAGAGACTATATCACAGTAAGAACTGGAGATCAGTAAGAACTGAATCACTTTGTAGCAGTTTAATTAACCAGTTTAAAATCACTGCAAGAACTGGAGATTCTCCTTGTAGAGGTTTAATTAACCAGTTTATAACCACTATGAGAATGGGAGATTTGCTTTTCAGAGGTTTAATTAACCAGTTTAAAATCACTGCAGGAACTGGAGATTCTCTTTGTAGAGATTTAATTACCCAGTTTATAGCTACTGCGAGAACTGGAGATTTGCTTTGCAGAGGTTTAATTAACTAGTTTTAAAATCACTATGAAAACTGGAGGGTCTCTTTGTAGGGGGTTCAATTAACCAGTTTAAAACCACAGTGAGAAATTAATTTCTCAAGGAATTTGAAGATTCTTTTCATGGAGTTTTAGATTAATCAACTTGAAATCAGTGTGAAAATTGGAGATTCTCTTTGTGAAGCTTAATCTAAACTGCTTGGATTAAAATCACCATGAGAGGCGGTGAGGCACTGGAATAGGTTGCCCAGGGAGGTTGTGGCTGCTCCCTCCCTGGAGGTGTTCAAGGCCAGGTTGGACGAGGTCTTGAGTGACCTGTACTAGTGGGAGGTGTCCCTGCCTATGGCAGGGGGGTGGAACTAGATGATCCTTGAGGTCTCCTTCCAACCTTACCATTCTATGAACTAGAAATTCTCTTTGTGGGGTTTAACTAACCAGTTTAAAACCACTGTAAGAACCAGAGATTATCTTTGCAGAGCTTAACCTAAACTGGTTAGATTAGCCAGTTTAAAATCACTAGAACTGGAGACTCTCCTTGTAAGGTTTAACTACCCAGTTTAAAATCACTATGAGAACTGGAAATTCCTTTTGTAAAGCTTAGCCTATGGCAGGGGGGTGGAACTAGATGATCCTTGAGGTCTCCTTCCAACTTACTTAACCAGTTTAACGTCACTATGAGAACTCAAGTTTCTTGTTGCAGAGGTTTAATTACCCAGTTCAAATCACATGAATAATAATGATTTTTAAAAAATCCTTAAATCATATAGAACCCACCTCTAAATAAATTAACCTCTTTAGTTGCTCTGGGATTTGTTAAGTCAGTTAGGTGAGGGATTCCAGTCTGAGAGCACAGAAAGGCACAAATCCCTTTATAGAATCACAGAATTGTTTGAGTTGGAAAAGACCTCCAAGATCATTGAGTCCAACCATGAACTCAACCCAACACTACCACAGCCATTGAACCATGTCCCATGGTGGGCATAGGTCCAGAAACAGCTCCAGGGATGGTGACTCCACCACCTCCCTGGGCAGCCTGTTCCAATGTCCAACCACTTCTGCAGCAAAGAAATTGTTCCTAACATCCAACTCAAACCTCCCCTATGCAATTTCAGGCCATTTCCTCTCATTCTCGAAAAGACTAACTGCCACCTCACTCCAACCTTCTTTCAGGGAGCTGTACAGAGCAATGAGGTGTCCCCTCAACCTCCTCTTCTCCAGACCAAACAACTTCAGTTCTCTCACCAGCCCTGTTCTCCATACCCTTCACCAGCTTCATTGCCCTTCTCTGGACATGCTCAGCATCCTTCTCGGAGTGAAAGGCTCAAAAATGAACCCAGGACTCACAGTGTGACCTCACCAGTGCCCAGTACAGAGGGACATCACTTCCTTTCTCCTGCTGCCCACACCATTGCTGATCCAGGCTAGGATGCTGGTGGCCTTCTTGACCACCTGAGCACACACTGGCTCAAGTTCAGTCACTCTCAACCAGCACCCCCAGGTCCTTTTGTGCCAGGCAGTTTCCAGCCACTCTGCCCCAAGCCTGGAGCATTCATGGGCCTGTTGTGACCCAAGTGCAGGACACAGCACTTGGCTTTGTTAAACCTCATCCCATTGACCTTGGCCCATTGATCCAGCCTGTCCAGATCCCTTTACAGAGCCTTCCTGCCTCCCAGCAGATCAACAGTTTTAGTTTACTCTTTTAATTACTTGTCAGATTAGCAGTGACCTCAGAGAGTTTGAATAACTTGGGTTGGAAGTGAATAACCCATGATTTAGTGAATGGGGCCATTGAGACATACACCTGGACAGAAGCAATGTGTAAGTTAACTAGAGGATGCACATATATATAATCACAGCCTTCAGCTTTTACACCCACCATGAAGCACCCATCACATCATGATGGAAAGTCCCAGCAACAGGTACACAACTGGGTTCAGCCCAGCACTGACATCTGCTCCTGGCACGGTTGTGGCTAACTTGATGGAAATGTGGTAGCCACCACCACACCAGTTCTGTGCAACAGGAGGAGCCACAGGAAGCATGCTGTCTACCACCACACCAGTTCTGAGCAACAGACTCTTTCAGAGGCACAGGCAGCTTGGCGGACACCACCACACCAGCTCTGGGCAACAAATCCTTTCAGAGGCACAGGAAGCTTGGTGGCCACCACCACACCAGCTCTGGGCAACAAATCCTTTCAGAGGCATAGGAAGCTTGGTGGCCACTACCACACAAGATCTGGGCAACAAATCCTTTCAGAGGCACAGGAAGCTTGGTGGCCACTACCATGGAAGATCTGGGCAGCAAAGCCTTTCAGAGCCATGCTGATGTGAGGGGCTGGTTTGAGGAACCACCTCAGTCCTCCCAGGCTGGTTCTGAAGTCACAGCCATTTCTGTGAACACTATTGACACACTATTATTTCAAATTACACGTCTGCTCCCTGAAAGGAACTGCTCCCTTTGCTTCTCTTTAAAGGCCAATCCTTTTTCTTCATCTCTAAAACATGTCCATGCCCATAAAGTATGTCACCATATGACTGTTTCAACACAATGACAGTTGAAGTATGACTGACCACCCTATGAGTGACTAGACCTCCAAAGTTCTGTCAGGTGTTGACGGAAGGGGCAGGATTAAAAAAGCATCTTGACAGAACAGGGTGTCACAGGACAGAAGTCAGCGGGTGATAGGTGTCTTTACAAACAGTTTAGTCTTCCCCGTGTCAGGGGAGCCTGGAGAGAGCCTTCTCTGCTGTCAAATTCATTTTGTTTGGCAGTGAATTAATGTTGTGTGTTTGAAGCCCTGTGTGAGAAGCAGAACAGCATTGCTGCTGAGCATGCTGGGGTTGGGCAGGAGCCGTGTCCATGCTGCCAGGTCTAATCCCAGCATGTTGTAGCCTCACTACTCTGCCCTAGGGAGGTCACATCTGGAGTCCTAGATCCAGTTCTGGGCTCCCCAGTTCAAGAGAGACAGGGAACTACTGGAGAGAGTCCGCAAAGATGCTGAGGGGCCTGGAACATCTCTGTGAGAAGGAAAGGCTGAGACATCTGGGGTTCTTGAGCCTGGAGAAGAGCAGCCTCAGAGGGGATCTTCTCCATGCTCAGCAAAAGCTAAAGGAGCTGTGGGATCAAGAGGATGAGGTCAGTGGTGCCAAGTGACAGGACAAGGGGCAACAGGCACAAACTGGAAGCCAGGAGGTTCCATTCGAACCTGAAGATAGTTGCCAAACATGTCCATGAAGTCCTAAACCTGGAGAACTTCTACATTCACTCATCTCCTTGAATATCAGTTTAATTTATCACAGCATCAAGTGACATGACAAGAGGAAAAAGCCTCAAGTTGTGCCAAGAGAGGTCCAGGTTGGATGTTAGGAAAAATTTCTTCACAGAAAGGGTTCTCAGGCATTGCAACAGGCTGCCCAGGGAAGTGGTGTTACCTGGAAGTGGATGGAGCCACTGTCTCTGGAGATATTTCAAAGATTTGTGGATGTAATGCTGAGGGACAAGGTTTAATAGTAGTAGCTTCACACTAGTGGTGAGATTGTGAACTCTAGATGTGTGGCTGGACTTGATGATGGTAGAGTCACAGAATGTTAGGGGTTGGAAGGCAGCTCCAGAGATCATTGTGTCCAACCCTCCTGCAAAGCAGGACTGCTTAGGGCAGGTCACACAGGAATGCATCCAGGCTGTCTCAAAGGTCTCTTCCAACGCCAACAGTTCTATAGTCACTGTCAAACTTAGAGAATCTCAAGCAGAAGCCTCTAGACACAGAATAGACTCAGTATGAAGAGACATCTTAGAGTTCTCCACACTGCTGTTGTGTGGAGACTCTTCAGGAGTTTAACGAAATAAAATTAACTCCAGAGTTAGAAAAGCATATCTTGAACATCATTTCTTGGGTCTACCCTTTCATAGTCTAAGAATAACTCAGTACATATTCAGACTGACTGCTGGGGTAGTAATATTTACTCACTCTGCAATTCTTACTAGTGCTGTCACAGACCAAGTAAAACATTCTGAGAAAAGCAGTCTTTTTCTGACTGAAAAAAAAAAATCATATTTTTGACCAGAACTTGTGTCCCCTTGGCTGCAGTGAAGTAGGATGAGTGAGACAGTTTCATGTGAGCTCCTCAGAGAACATGCACTCGGTGAGCTCATCCATGTGGTGTCAACATGGGCTATTATTAACACACTAGGTGAGAAAAAAATGCTTTGAATTTTTAAATTAGTGAGAAAATAATGCACATTGTGGCTGGGCTTGCCCTCATCATTTATGAATAGCAAACACTCAGCTGTTCCCATGGTGGAACTGCCCCTGCTCATCAGCATGAGGAAGCACAAGAGCAAAGCAATGGGTTCGGCTCCTCATAATCAACAAAGAGTGGACCAGATTTTGGATAAGAAACAGGTTTCAAAGTGAAGTTTAGACACATTTAATGCAAAGGTATGTTGTGAGATCCCAAGGATCACAGAATCATAGAATTATTCTAATAGGGAAAGACCTTTAAGATCATCCAGTCCAACTATTCTCTAACTCTACCAAGTCTGGTGCTAAACTATGGCCCTCTGCACTACTTCTACACATCATTGAAACACATCCATTGAAGCACCACTTCCCTGGCAGTCTGTTTCAGCCTTGAAGAACCCTTTCAGGGAAGAATTTTCATCTAATGTCCCTNCTCCTTCCAACCTTACCATTCTATGATTCTATGATTTCCTCTCATCCTATTGCTTATTCCTTGGGAGAAGAGACCAACTCCCACCTGGGTTGAGCCTCCTTTCAGGGAGTTATAGAGAGCCAGAATGTCTCCCCTCAGCCTTCTCTTCTCCATGCTGAAGAGCTCCAGTTCCCACACCAGATGGTCGCTCTATCAAACTTAGAAGCTACACTCTGACAGGAGACCACCAAAACACTTCTACCTTAAGTAAGGGTCAAATCCTGATCTCACTGCAACCAATCGCTGAGCTGGGTCAGTATCTTGACTAGTTTCAGCAGATCCCACATGGAATAACCTGTTGTTTTAAATGTAAAGTGACCAAAACCTGCAAGTTCTTGGTTCATCACACTGCAATTAAACATTCAAGACACTGGAATCCCAAAGGAGCCTTTTTAAAGCAGGGGAAGGTCATCAGGAATCTATTTCAGAAACGAGCAAGTACAAGGTACTCTAGCAGATGGTGTCTAAAGTCCTCTAGAATGCAAATGTGAAAGTGAATGCAAAATACTTTCTAAACAATGGTCCAACCAGAAGACTTCCCTCAGGAATAAAATGCTAAAAAGAAAGATACAATTAATGAGACTTGTCGTAGAACTGTAGAACGGTTTGGGTTGGAAGGGACCTTCGAGGTTATCTAGTTCCAAATTCTCTGCCACAGGCAAGGACACCTTCCACTAGCCCAGGTTGCTCAAAGCCTCATCAAATCTGCCCTTGAACACTCCAGAGTCACTGCTGTGGCCAACAATCTTACACATCTTCACTGATGAAGATGTTGAGCAGAGAGTGCTCATTTGACCAATACCAGCACATAATCGTGGAATCCTAGAACAGTTTGGGTTGGAAAGGACCTTAGAGATCATGTAGTTCCAACTCCCCTGCCCTGAGTAGGGACACCTTCAACCAGACCAGCTTGCTTAAAGTCCATCCAGCCTCACGTCGAGCACTTCAGTGATAGAGCATCCACAACATCTCCAGGTAGGTGAAGGATTTGAAGGACACCTACATCATCCTTTTCTGAAGATGGAGCTATTCTGCATTTAGAGCTTTCTTTGGGTAAACAGAATGAAAGTCTCTCAGGTCCTGGTATCAGTCCATTTTTTGGGAACTTTAATTCAAATACCCTTGGAGATGGAACCTCATGGCTGATGCTGCTTTGAGCAGGAGATTGGTGTTGTTGACCTCCTGTGGTCCATTCCAACCTGCATTACCCTATAACCTGATGAGCCCCCTTTGCCAACAAAGAAAAGTGACTTGCAACAATGCTCCACAAAAGGGTAACATACATAGGTTGCATGAAGAGAGTTTCCTACAAGACCAGCTCCTCTGAAATCACTAAGGGTGCTGCTAGGGCCTACCCAGCAGAGAAAGACTGTGCAGGATTAGACCTTTGGGTTTGAAAGTCAGTTTTGATGTGACCTAATGGCTTTTGCTGTTTTGAAAAGAACCTGAAAGAGTGACAGAAACATTGAATTTCCATGGTCCCACGCTGTTCACCTGCAGAGCTTTTCTCAAGTGCCTCAAAAAGGACTTTTACAGGGTCATTATACATTTTAATTACCCAATCACACATGCTAATGACATCATTATACCTATTTACCCCAATTATGTCATTTGATGCAATTACAGCCCTTCTGCCAATACACACAAATCAATAAGAAGGTTTTGTTTCCAATGAGCAACCACAAAAGACCAATTCCACTTTCTAAGAAAAGCAGGGCAAGACCTTAAATACTCGAGCTAATCGTGAACTCCCTACAACAAAGGTTACTCCTCCCCACGGGTGCCACCTCTGCCTTGCTGCCCTCCAAGATGGGGCACAAGCTGTGGCAGTGCCCTTGATCTACAGAGAAGCAAATCTCAGGCAGAGCTTTTCTGCAGCCAGCCCTTGATAGTAAATCTCCCCATCAGCTTCTGCCTGCTAGAAGCAACCCCTGGTTGTGCCAGTCTGTCCTGAACTTCAACAAGTGCCTCACTGAGCAGAGCCTGAGCTGGGAAGTCCCAGCCCTGACCAGAATTAGTTTTGCTCAAACCAGGGCAACGAGCCTCCTAAATAATGTTCTGCAACACCAATAAGGTAACACGTCAGGTAAAGCCAACCTTGGAAGCAGCATTAAGATTGTTCAGGGAGGTTATGGATGCCCCCTCCCTAGAGGTGTTCAAGGCCAGGTTGGATGAGGACTGGAGCAACCTGGTCTAGTGGAAGGTGTCCCTGCCCATGGAAGGAGGGTTGGCGCTAGGTGATCTGAAAGGTCCGTTCCAACCCAAACCATTCTATGAATCCATGAATCAGTTCAGGCCACCACAACAATAAAATTCTTTCTTCTTGGAGACTCTAAAACACATTTAACTTACATGTAAATGAGGAGCAGGAATTACAGCTCTTTCCCACACAAAGAAGGCTCTCCATTTCTGAAAATGTAGACTTGAGAAAGTCTGTAGACTTCAGACTTCTGTCAGCCTACAGAAGTTCTTTTGTTAAGCTCCTTGTCCAAAGCTGCTATTTCCTATACTAATATATATATTTTTTTTAAAAAGGGAAAAAAAAAAGAAAAAAGTAGAATATATTAAGAGATTTGGGGTTTTTTTCTTAGTATTTAACATGATCAGTTTCTGTGTCTGCCTGGCTTGAAATATGTTCTCCATTGGGCAGATAAGTCTTGGGCAAATGAGTGACCTTTTGAAATAATATTTATAATTTTAGAAATGTAAAACTTAACATTCTTTAGTAATCCAATATTAAAATACATTTAAGTTGATCTATTAAATGCTAGGATTCGAGCTCCTCACCGAAAAAAAATGTGCAATAGAGGAACATTAACAACATGTGTGGTTTGGAAAAATTCATTTAGCCAGCCGTTTGCAATGTCATGATGTATTTTAAATAAAAGAGCTACAGACAAAGGTATTGATTTTAGGGACTTAACTAAATAAACAGTATGTAAATTCTGTCTTTTGCTGTAAAATTAGATCAGGACGCACATATTACACTGTCCTCTTCTAGGGGAATGACAGCGATTGGATTTGGCAGACATTGGAATTTGGTTAAGGAGTTAAAGACCTTTGATCTTTGGTTTACAATTAGATGATCCCACTCTAAAAGGACAGTAGCAGAGTGGGCCAGACAGTATTTATGAGGAGCAGCTGCAGAGGGAGGTGTTGTTGTACAGGGCTCCCCCCATCCACCCACCCACCCGAAACTACTTCAGGGCTTGTTATGTCTTGCTAATGTGATGTCATCTTGGAGGATGATGATGGGAGTGACCCAAGCCAGGCACCAGGAAACACTTTGTGTTCCCTTCTCAGTTTACTGAGTGTCCTGCACTGGGGTTCTACCAGTAATTGTCATAGAGTCATGGAATCATAAAATGGAAAGGAGGCTGTGGGAGACCCTCTGGCTCTCTACAACTCCCTGAAAGGGCTTGAAGCCAGGTGAGGAAACACCCTGTACAAGTGACAGAACAAGAGGAAACAACCTCAAGCTGCACCAGGGGAGGTTTAGTTTGGATATGAGGAACAATTTTTTTCCCCTTGAGCATTGTCAAGGCCTTACCCAGGCTGCCCAGGGCAGTGGTGGAGTCCCCAATTCTGGAAGTATTTCAAAGTCATGGAGATGAGGTGCTCAGAGCCTTAGTTTGGTGTTGACTTGGCAGTATTGGGTTAACAGTTGGACTTGACCATCTTAAGGGTCTTTTCCAACCAAAATGATTCTGTGATTCCAAATTAAAAAAAAAAATAAACTTTGGGTTGAATTAGTCTCCAAATAAAACTAGACTTTTTCTTACAACCTCTGCATGGAGCATTCTGTGAGCACCTAGGTAGACTTCTCCTCCCACCCAGCTGTGGTGTGTTGCCCCATTTACACTTAAAAGAACAGCAACAGTGACTATAAAGACCATCAAGCTCAGCAAGAGACAAAGGGTGGGGAGCAAGAGGATGGGGCCAGATTCCTGTCAGTGGTGCTCAGGGACAGGACAAGTTGCAATGGGCACAAACTGGAAGCCAGGAGGTTACTCCTAAAGATGAGGAGAAAATTGTTTGGTGTGAGGGTGCTGGAGGCCTGGAGCAGGCTGCCCAGAGAGGATGTGGAGTCTCCTTTTCTGGAGACCTTCCAAAGCCAGCTGGCCATCGTGATG
>WBNM01006295.1:15107-28546 GCA_013399055.1 Ramphastos sulfuratus | reverse complement strand
GGGGGGGGGATTTGTAGGTTGTATGTGGGTTTTTAAAAATATTTATTTATTTATTTTTATCCAAGGCTGTGCTTTTCATCATTTCAACCCACGAGGGCTTGCAGTCAGATGGCAGGGAAACTTAAAGTGCCAGAAGGTGCCTTTTTCTATTTGTTTGTTTCATGGTAGGCTGCACCAGGCAATGACCTGTGGCAAGGGTGTCACGCGAAACGGAGACAGGTTCACCCAATCAAAGGCAGCTTTAAAATTAACACAGATCCCTTCATTTCTTCACGTGGGATCTCAGGGAAGGGCAATTTAATGGATGTCATAGTCCTCTGATTATCACACCAGCTATAAAAGATTAACTTTGGGTATCACGATTACTCCGCATTATTTACGTTAAGAGAGCATTTCCTCGTCAGCGCAGCCAATGACAATTAGTACTAATTTGGGGATCACTCTTCAATCATCTCTCCTACTCTTTTTTACTGTATTTATAATATAAAATAATGAAAGCCTGTGATGTATGGTTTCAATTTACTCCACAAACTGAGCACTTAAGTCATTTATCTTAGTTTATCTGTAATAAACTGGGGTTTGGGGGGGTGTGTGGGGGGAGTTGTGTTGTTGGTTGGGTTGAGTTTGGGTTTGTTTTGTTTTCTAAAGAGCCATGACACAAAGGTACATTTACCTTTAGTTTGATGTGCTTGATAAAAATCAATACTTCATTAAAAGATTTCTTTCCCACCACCACCCGACCCCCCCCCTCCCCAAATTGTTCAGAGTGATTGGAGAACAGGAGGGGGAGCAGGGAGGGAGGAGGGTGCTGGTCTGTAAACCACTCAACATTTGTATAATCATGTTGGTGCTCAGCTATCTGCTGGCAGCTCATGGAATGAGAGGGATCAAGAGGTGGAAATCAAGGAAAAGGCAAAGGCAGGAGAATGGCCCCATTCTCAGTTTATAGAATCATGGAATTTTTTGGGTTGGAAAAGACCTCTAAGGTCATTGAATCCAACCACTATGGCCATTAAGCCATGCCTCAAAGTGTCATGGCCACATATTTCTTGAACTCCGCCAGGCATGGGGACTCTACCACCTCCCTGGGCAGCCTGTTCCAATGCCTGACCACTCTTGCAACAAAATAATTGTTCCTCATGTCCAACCTAAACCTCCCCTGGCACAATTCCCTGGATTGATGGGCAGCCAAAGAAATAAAGATGATTGGAAGAAAAAGAAATTTCCACAATCTACGGAAACAGTTATACTCCCCACTACAAAACTTGTGGGAAACTGATGTGACAAGTGATCAGGAACTGGAATAAGTTGCTCAAGATGGTGGTGGAATGATCATCTCTGGAGGTGTTCACAAAACATGTGGATATGACACTTCAGGATATGGTTTAATGGCTGTGGTGGCCTTAGTTTGATGTTTATACTCAATGATCTCAGAGGTCTTTTCCAACCCAAACAATTCTACGATTCTGTAAGTGGTTTGCTTTAGCCACTTTTGCCCTCACCTCCAGCACACAAGACACAAAAATTTACCAAGAAATTCAATTTTCAGTTGCTCTATTTTAACCTTCTCTGAATCATACAACCATAGAACTACTGAGGTTGGAAGACACCTTTGAGATCATCAAGTCTAACCACTCACCTAGACCTCACAATCCAACTACTGCAGCTAAGCTGCTACCACTAAGTCACATCTTCCACAACTGCATCCACATGTCTTATAAATCCCTCCACAGATGGTGACTCCACCACCTCCCTGGACAGCCTGTTCCAATGCCTGAGAACCCTTTCTGTGAAGGTATTTTTCCTAATGTTCAACCTGAACCTTCCTTGGCACCATTTGAGGCCATTTCCTCTTGCCCTCTCACTTGGTGTGAGAAAAGACCAACCTCCACCTTGCTCCACTCTGGAATGGATCCTTCTTCTAAGGACACAACAGACACTCACAAGCATCCTTTTAGTGGCACCTATTTAAGTTGCTAAGGGAGCTGGCTTCTCATGATGGGACGTAGTGGCTGAATTTTGCAGTGCTTGGTGTAGTTCTAGGGCTTGTCTTATTGATGCACACAAGCTGCTAGACTGAGCAAGGAGGAGGAGTCTGGAAATGGGAGATCTGATGCTACCTGACAATGCTTTCCTGCATGACTGACTTATCAGAATGATGGACTTCATGACTGCTTTTCTTGCTGCAGAATGAGGACACTAACTATCACCCACCACCTGGAACAGGCTGAGGATAGAATCAAAGTATTGGTTTTGTTGTAAGAGACTTTTCAGATTACCAAGTCCCACTCTTAACCTAGTGTTGCCAGGTCACCACTAAACTATGTCACTCAGCACCACAACTCCACAGCTTTGAAACCCTTCCAGGGGTGGGAACTCCACCACTGCTCTGGGCAGCCTGGGTCAGGGCTGGACAACCCTTTTGGGGAAGGAATGATGACACAAAACCAAGCCAAGTGTCTGCCCTTCCCCTGGCAAAATCCCCGGTGTTGGATCCTTTTTGATGTTGTAATTCAATGACCTCAAAATAAGGACAGGAAATAAAACTTTCTCAAGATGTGATCATCACATCATTTACACTCATTTGAGGGCCCAGTTTTGCTCCTCAGCCAAGAGAAATGTGTTTTATCAGGTAAACAGAGGTTGATGCTTTTGCATTTTTGCTTCCATGAAGACCACTGTTCTGGTTCCTAGAGTTGAGGTCCTCTATGCACTAACTGGGAGTGGGACACATCGCTGCAGAACGAGGTGCAGAGGTTAATCTTTGAAAAATATTGTACTCATAGGCCAGTGATCTGAGGGTTGTAGAACCTCTTCTACAGGGACAGGCTGAGAAAATTTGGGTTTTCAGTATCTGAAAGGGACCTACAGGAAGGCTGGGGAGGGACTCTTTAGAAGGGCCTGTGGTGACAGGACAGGGAGAACTAATCTGAAACTAGAGTAGGGGAGATTTAGGTTGGACGTTAGGAGGAAGTTCTTCACCATGAGGGTGGTGAAACACTGGAACGGATTGCCCAGAGATATGATTGAGGCCCCATCCCTGACGAAATTCACGATCAACCTGGATGTGGCTCTCAGCAACCTGCTTTAGTTGGAGATGTCCCTGCTGACTGCAGGTGGGTTGGACAGCATGACCTTTGAGGGTCCCATCCAATCTGATGTGTTCTGAACAGTCCAATCCAGATGGAGATGTCTCTTCTGACTGCAGGGCAGGGCTGGGTAAGAAGACCTTTGAAGGTCCCTTCCAATCTGATGCATTCTGGGCAACCTGATCCAGTTGGAGATGTCTCTGCTGACTGACTGCAGTGGGGTTGGGCAAGATGACCTTTGAGAATCCTTTCCAACCAGGTGCATTCTGTGAATCTGTGATCTCGTGCCTCTCTGATGAGGTGAATCTATGATTTTCTGATCCTATGACCATGTGATTACCAGCAAGCTGGAGGAAAACCCATCATTCCTTCATCCCCAACACGTATTTGGAGCAATTCAGGGAAGGCAAACAGGAGCTGGTCAATAAAGCAGCTGCTGGTCTTCCACTCTTACATCCTCCTCATGAATCCTAACCGGGAGGACTAATAATAACGGGTGGCAGGGGGAGGCTGAGAGTGCTTTAAATAAGCAAGTGAGCCTCCTAAAGCTGGGAGCAAGGTTATGTGGGTATCACAAATAATAAGCGGTTGTGCGGCAGCGCGGCACGGCAGCACAGGGGTATAAGATATACTGTACTTTAAGCTCTGTTTGATGAATCTGAGCACAGTTCCTGGGGGATAGATTACTTTAAACCATGCTCTTTTACTTTCTAATCCTGACTTGATTTGATTTGTACTTTAATACAGCTGCCTGGCAATTCAACAGCAAATAGAGACTATTTATGTAATCATATTGTAAAGTAGCGGGACAAGGAGAAACTTGGGCAAGATAAAAAAAAAATAGGGGGAAAAAAAAAAAAAAGAAAACCTTTTTGGAGAATAGTTTGTTGTACTTTTTTTTTTTTTTTTTTTTTACTATTTTATTTATCGAACAGCAGGGCTTCAGGCTTTTCAGTGCTCATTATAATTGGTTTTCTGCTTGAACTTTCAAAAACTGTCATGTCAATACTCAAACAGAATTTTTTTGCTTACTATATGGCTGTGGGCTCTATTTTCTCATGTGCTACTTGACAAAGTTCTTGTAATATCTCAGAGGCAAGTTCTGGAGTTTTAGTTGCTATTTAAGAAACTGGGAGGTAAGAGTCATTTTATCTTCTCCATTGTTCCTGGTTGCTCTCCCATAATTCCTCACTTCATCTTCTCCATTTTTTCCTGGTTGCTCTCCCATAATTCCTCATTTTGTCTTCTCCATTTTTCCTGGTTGCTCTCCCATTACTCCTTATTCTATGTTCTCCATTTTTCCTGGTTGTTCTTCCATAATTCCTCATTTTGCCATTGAATCATACAATCATAGAATGGTTTGAATTGGAAAGGGCCTCCAAAAGTCATCTAGTCCAACCCCTCTGCAGTGAGCAGGAACATCCTCCATTAGATCAGATTGCCCAGAGCTCTGTCAAGCATGACCTGGAGTATCTCCAAGGATGGGGCCTCTTCTCCACTGTTCCTGGTTGCCTTCCCATAATTCCTCACTGTCACTTTTTGGGATTGAGCAAAGTGAGAAGGAAGCTCATAGATTCATAGGCTGGTTCCAACCCCTGTGCTATGGGCAGGGACAGCTCCCACTAGACCAGGCTGATCAAGGCTCCATCCAAACTGGCCTTGAACACCTCCAGGGTCAGGACACCCACAGCTTCCCTCGGCAAACTCTTCCAATGTCTCATCACCTTTCAAGTTGATCTTTGAGGTCCTTTCCAACCAAAACCAAGTCTATGATTCTGTTATATGAATATCAGCTCTGGAAGATTTATACTGGGGATTAGGAAGAAATTCTTTCCAGTGTGGGAGTTGAGCCCTCTAAGATCATTGAGTCCTCTAAGATCATTGAGTCCAGTTGTCAACCTAAGAACATCATGGCCTTTAAACCCTGGGCATCCTATTCAAATGCCTGACAAGGAATGGCTTGAGTTGGAACGGACCTTAAAGATCCTCTAGTTCCAACCCCTCTGCCATGGGCAGGGACACCTCCTGCTGGACCAGGCTGATCAAGCCTCATCCATTCTGGCCTCGAATACTTCCAGGGACGAGGTGTCCACAATTCTATGTGCAACCCGTTCCAATGTCTCACCACCCACTTAGTGAAGAACTTCTTCTTAATGTCAAATCTAAATCTACTCTGCTCTGGTTTAGATCTACCTCCTTATAGTCCTTATTTCCATCACTAGAAGCCAAGACACATCTCAGTTCTCCAGCACCATGGAATAGAGTGAATCCCACTAGAGGGTTTGGCTTGTTCCTTTATGGAGGGCTGGAATCACTTTGTTTCTCATCCCAGCCCTGTACCAAAATAGTTTCCAGAAACAGAAAATTTTATGCTTCTGAAGAACTTTGCCTCTCCTGTGCATTTTCAAACAACCATAAAATCACTGCAATCATTGTCTAGGAGGATAAAACAATGTCTATGGAGAAGAGACTTCTTTGTTTACTTACTTCTTAGCAGTAATGGTGGGATTGTGAGCTCTGGGAGAGTGGCTGGACTTGATGACTTCAAAGGCCTCCTCCAACTTCCACAGTTCTATGATTATGTGATTCTGTGATTGAACAGAATAATTAAAATAGGTTAATGTCTTGAGCTTCAAAAAGCCTCCAGTGGAAAGGTTTGTTGTCTGTTTCCTTGTGCAGAGGTGGGCTACACAGCATTAAAATGCTGGGATGGGAGATGAAACACAAGAATCATACAACTGTTTGGGTTGGAAAAGACCTCTAAGATCATTGAGTCCAACCATCAACCTAACATCACCATGACCATTAAACCATGTGCCCAGATGCCATGTCCACACATTTCTTGAACATCTCCAGGGATGGTGACTCCACCACCTCCCTGGGCAGACTGTTCCAAAGCGTGACCACCCTTGCAGCAAAGAAATTCTTCCTAATCTCCAACCTAAACCTCCTCTGCCACAATTCCAGGCCATTTCCTCTCATTCTAATGCCTGATCCTAGGGAGAAGAGACCACTCCCCACCTGTCTCCATCCTTCTGTCAGGGAGTTGTAGAGAGCAATGAAGTCTCCCCTCAGCCTTCTCTTTTCCAAAGCAAAATCAAATCGTGGCTAGAAGAAACAAACAACTATTTCCCTCTCTGTAGTCAGTTACTGGAGTTTATGCCTACAAATAAACCAGTCAAAATATGGTGGAGAGAAGAAAGTTCAAATAGAAATGCAGCCTAAGAACTCTTGTTCTTCTCATGCTGATATTAGGAGCTAAATACAGAAAGAAAAGGAGGGGAGAGCTCTGCTCTGAAACCTAAGTAATGGCAAAGCTTCATTTCAGAATGAGCATTTTTGGTATTTAAAGGCAGCTGGAAAACTGCTTTTTTATTTGCAACGTTCTGTAGCAGAGGCTGCAGTGGAGCTGTAGGAGTTTAAAGGACACCAGCTCAGCCTGAGCAAAGAGTGGAAATGCAGAGATAAGGAGGATGATACAGAATCAGAAATCTGCTTGGTGGAGCAGCATCCTGAGTGAAGAAATAAAGATCATTAATAAAAACCCACAGCAAGCAGAGTTTTACTGCTAACTTCAACACTCAAAAGGAAAAATAAAAAAAGATTTTTTTTCTACATTCATATAAAATATAAATATAATACAGATAAAATTCATATTATCTTACAAATTAAGGACGTTTCTCCAAATCCAAATCTAATACGAATCTATTCTATGCAAAATTTAGATTAGATTACAAATTAAGGACTAATTTTTGCTAAATTTATATATAATCTAAATAATAATCTATACAAAATTCATATTATATTGCAAATTAGGAATCACAGAATCAATGCCAGATTGGAAGGGAGCCCCAAAGTTCACCTGATCCAAGCAAATTAAGAACATCTTTTTTCTAAATCTGTATATAATATAAATATAATCTAGATAAAATTCATTATAGGGTACAAATTGAAGACAAATTTCTTCTAAATTCTTATATAACATAAATATAGTCAAGATAAAATTCATATGAGATCACCTGGAGGAGTTCAAGGCCAGGTTGGATGAGCCATAATGGGGTATGTCCTTGCCCATGTCAGGAGGGTTGGAAGTAGATGAGCTCTAAGGTTCCTTATAACCCAAACCATTCCATGAATCTATGAAACTATAATCTGTTGTATTATAAATGAAGGACCACCTTTTGCTGAATTCATACATAACATAATCTGTAATCTAATATCAATTTTATATAGATTATATTTATATTATATAGGAATGGTCCCTCAATTATAATCTGATATTGATTTTGTCTAGAACATATTTTTATTCTGTATTAAATCAGCAAGGGGAGGTTCCTTAGTTTGTTATCTAATATAAATTTTGTCCAGACCATATTTTTATTATAGATGAAGTCAGCAAAAGGTGGTCCTTAATTTACAATCTCTTTTGAATTCTTTATAAATTCTGGACCACCTTTTGCTAAATTCCTATGTTATAGAAATACAATGTTGAAAAAAATTGTATTAGATTATAAATTAAGGACCACCTCTTGCTAAATTCACATATAATCCATAATATAATCTTGATTTTGTCTAGATTATATTGATGTTACAGATTGGCTTTCAATCTAAGATGAATTCTATTTAGATTATATTCATATTATATACAAATGCAGCAAAAAATGGTCTTTAATTTGTATGTAATATGAATTACATCTACATTATATTTAGGTGGTCCTTAATTTGCAATCTAATATGAATTTTGTCTACAGTATATTTAGATTTTAGATGCATTTAGCAAAAGGTGATCCTTAATTTGCAGTCTAATATGAATTATATATACATTAGATTTCAGATTAAATTAGCAAAAGGTGGTCCTTAATTTGCAATCTAATATGAATTTTGTCTACATTATATTTAGATTTTAGATGCATTTAGCAAAAGGTGATCCTTAATTTGCAATCTAATATGAATTACATCTACATTATATTTAGATTTTAGATTAATTTAGCAAAAGGTGGTCCTTAATTTGCAATCTAATATGATTTTTGTCTAGATTATATTTAGATGATAGGTGAAGGTAGCAAAAGGCGGTCCTTAATTTGTAATCTGTACAAAATCCAGATTAGATTGCAGATTAAGGGCCACCTTCTGCTAAATTAATCTATAATGTAGATAGAATCCATACACAGTTCATATTAGATCACATTAATTATAGATTAATTCAGGAGAAAGCAGTCTTTAATTTGTAATGTAATATGAATTTTATATAAATTAAGGACCACCTTTTCCTAAATCCATATATAATGGAAATATATTCTATAGAAAATTCATATTTTATTGCAAATTGAGAACCACCTTTTGCTAAATTAACCTATTATATAGATATAATTTATACAAAATTCATATCAGACTGCAAGTTAAGGACTATCTTTTCCTAAATCTATATATAATGCAAACACAATCTATATAAAATTCATATTAGATTACAAATTAAGGACCACCTTTTCCTAAATCCATATGTAATAGAAATATAATCTACACAAAATTCATATTAGAGTACAAATTAAGGACCACCTTTTGCTAAATTAATGCATAATATGAATATAATCTATACAAGATTTGTATTAGATCACAAATTAAGGACCACCTTTTGCTAAATTAATGCATAATATGAATATAATCTATACAAAATTCATATTAGATCACAAATTAAGGACCACCTTTTGCTAAATTTATGTATAATATGATCTATAAAAAATTCATATTAGATCAAAAATTAAGGACCACCTTTTGCTAAATTAATGCATAATATGAATATAATCTATACAAAATTCATATTAGATCACAAATTAAGGACCACCTTTTGCTAAATTTATGTATAATATGATCTATAAAAAATTCATATTAGATCAAAAATTAAGGACCACCTTTTGCTAAATTAATGCATAATATGAATATAATCTATACAAAATTCATATTAGATCACAAATTAAGGACCACCTTTTGCTAAATTAATGCATAATATAAACACAATCTATACAAAATTCATATCACACTACAAATTAAGGGCCACCTTTTGCTAAATTAAGACATAATATGAATATAATCTACATAAAATTCATATTCTTTTGCAAATTAAGGACCACCTTTTGCTAAATTCTTATATGATATGGATATAATCTATACAAAATTCACACTAGATTTCAAATCAAGCTCAACCACATGATTAGAACACCCTAAATCCTTCCAAGCTGAGGAAAGAGCTGAAATATTCTAAGGTCCATACAAGCTAATTCCATGGACATGGAGACTGGGAACATTTTATGTACCTATAGCCAATTCTACATAAATTCAATGAATGGGAGGGGGAGGGGGGAAAAAGAAAAAAAAACCAAACAAAAAAAGCCTTTTTGAGTGCTCTTTGAGCCACTACTCCAATATGCAACAGATATTAAACCCTCTCCTTTCTGGCAAATATTTAGCCAGTGTGGGTGTGCAAACATCTGCAGCAGTGGGGTTGTGTTCACCAACATCTGACACATGCTGTTGGGCACAGGGAAAAGACAGGAGGGGAATTCTACAGCATCCTTGCACTGACCAAAAGAAAAAAACAAAACCCAAAACAACCAACAAAACAAAAAACAAACAAAAAAAACCCAACCAAAAACTAAACATTACAAATTAAGATTTCTCTTTTTTTGCAGACTTGCAACCAATGAGCATGGAAATGCTGCTAATAATGGGCTGGATAATACCCTCAGAGCTTGGAATAAGAATAAATCACTGCAGTTGGGTAGGAAAAGCTCCTCAACATCGTCCTCAGACCGAATTTATTTGGTGTTTCATTCTCTTATTGCCTCCTGTTTTCTCCAGGCTTGATACAGGAAATTATAAGACTGCAACAACCTTTTTTTTTTCTTTCTTTTTCTTTTTCTTTTAAATAAAACCTTATTTTTTTAAAAAAATAAAATCTTATCTTTTAAATAGCCCCCTTTTTATTTTAATAAAATGTTTTTAATACAACCTTTTTATTTTTAAAGAAAACCTTTTTATTTTTAAATAAAACCTTTTTATTTTTTAAATAAATCCTGATTTTCTTAAATAAAACCTTATTTATTTTTAAAGAAAGCCCAATATCCTTAAATAAAACCTTATTTATTTTTAAATAAAACCTGATTTTCTTAAATAAAAAAATACTTTTGAATAAAACCTTGTAGGTTTTTTTTACTGAAACCTTTAATTTTCATAGATTTTTAAAAAATTTTTAAAATAAGCCCCTTTTTAAAAAAAATAAAATAAACCTTTGGTTTAAAAATAATTTTTATTTTCTTAAATAAACCCTTTTCTCTTTAATTAACCTTTTTCTTTTTAATAATCCTTTTTTCAAATAAATCTTTTTTCTATAAAACTTTTTAAATAAAATAGTTTTAAATAAAATGTTTTTAATGAGGCATAGTTTTGCTTAAATAAACTCTTTTATTTCTAGAACAGAGCCTTTTTTCTTTCCTTGAGTAAACCTTTTTTTTTTAAATAACCCTTTTGTTTTTAGTAAAACCTTTCTTTTTCCATCGTACCTTTAAAAATAAACCCTATTTTAAAAAAATAAAACCTTTTTATTTTTAACCAAATTTTATTTTTAACCAAACCTCTTTCTTTAATTGAACCCCATTTTTTTAATCTAAATAAAACGTTTTTCTAAATAAAACCTCTTTTTAAAGAATAAAACCCTCTTTTCTAAAATAAAACCCATTTTCAAAAATAAAAAGCTTTTTTTTTTAAAATAGCCCCCACTTTTTTTCTTAAATCAAAACATTTATTCTTAAATGAAACCTATTTAAAAGAAAAGCTTTTTTTTTTAAATGAAACCTTAATTTTTAAAAAATAAAACCTTAATTTTAAAAAAATTGATTTTTTAAAAAAATAAAACCTTATATTTTTTTAAAATAAACCTTGTTTTTTAAAAGAAAACCTCATTTTAAAAATAAAACCTTATTTTTAACATAAAACCTTTTTTAAAAAAGGAAAATCTTAATATTTTTAATAAAACCTTTTAAAAATAAACCCTTTTTTTAAATACTTTTTTTTTATTTTTTCTTTCTTTTTTTTTTTTTTTATAAGACCTATTCAGCTGATTAAAAACAAACTGAAAATACACTTTGGGATTTTTTTTTTTTTTTTTTTTATCTGTGCATGTGTGCAGCCTTTCCAGAGACAATGGAGGGTCACCAGTTTGGCAGGCTGGAGGGAGCTGCTGGTTGCTCCAGCTCTGGTGACAGCTGCTTGCCAGGAAGGGAAAAAGAAGGGATGAGATTGCAGTTTTGGTTCCTAAAACTATATCAAGGCTCCTCTTTTAGTCAACTTGGAAATTTATATACTATACACTACCCCTCCTTTAATATCCTCTCTCTCTCTCTTTCCTCTGGGCATTTATTGCTGTTCTTTCTAGTTCAGTAACCAGTGAGCAGAAGGTTCATTAAAACTAATTGAATTGGAAACTTGTCTGCCCTGGGAAATGTTAACTCTTTGTTGTTATCTCCAGGAAATTCCTTTTGTTATTTCCCTTTGGATTTTTATTGTTGGGCTTCAGCGTGGCAAACCCACTTGGAAAAAAGGTTTTATTTCTCAGCCTGACTCGACAGCATCTTGCAGCAGGCTGCTCTCCCCTCCCTGCATGCCACAGCAAGGTTCTGTGTGCGTGATGATGAGTGAGGAGCTGCCCATGAACACCCTGATGATGGATTCACTCCCGCAGCTCCCCAGCAGCAACACAGACTCTCAGAATCGTGCAATCATAGAATCACGGACTCACAGAATCATAGAATGGTTTAGATTGGAAGGGACATCAAAGATCATCCAGTTCCAACCTCCCTGCCATAGGCAGGGACACCTCCCACTAGAACAAGTCGCTCCAGGCCTCATCCAACCTGGCCTTGAACACCTCCAGGGAGGGAGCAGCCACAGCCTCCCTGGGCACCCTGTGCCAGTGTCTCACCACCCTCACTGCAAAGAACTTCTTCTTAACATCCAGTTTCTATGCCCCCTCTGCCCGTTCAAACCCCTTGCTCCTTGTCCTGTCATTACAATCCTTAGAATTGCTTCAGATCATCAAGCCCAACCAGCAACACATCACCACCATAGCCATTAAATCATACAATCATGGAATGGTTTCAGTTAGAAAAGGTCTCTAAAATCACCAAGTCCAACCACTGCCCTAACAACACCATGGCTGTTAAACCATGTCCCCAAGTGCCATGTCTATACATTTCTTGAACACCTCCAGGGATGATAACTCCACCACCACTCTGGGAAGGCTGTTCAAACACCTGACAAAGAATAGCTTGAATTGAAAGGGACCTTAAAGATCACCAATTTCAACCCCTCTGCCGTGGTCCCAGACACCTTGCTAGACTCACATTGATCAAACATCATCCAGCCTGATCTTAAATACTTCCAGAGATAAGATGTCCACATCTCCTGTGGGCAATTTGTTCCAGCATCTTACCACCCTCATAGCAAAGAGCCTCTTCGGAATATTCAATCTCAATCTCCCCTGCTCTATTTTAGATAGATCTCCTTATACTCATCATTTCCATCACCAGAAGCCAAACTCACACCCCAGTTCTCCAGCACCATGCAATAGAGCGAATCCCAGCAGAGGTTTTGTTTTTTTCTTCTGCCCAGGGCTGGAATCACTCTGTTTCTCACCACTCACCCACCAGCTCCCTGGGAGGCACCACCACCATCTCCTTCCAAAATGGAACAGACCTGCAGGATCATTCAATTCCAAACCTCCCTGTCATAAGCAGGGACACCTTCCACCAGACCAGGTTGCTCAAGGTCTCATCCGACCTGGCCTTGAACACCTCCAGGGAGGTTGTAGAGCACAGAAGCACAGAATGTGATCAAGATCACAGTCTGTGCTTCTGTGCTCCACAACCTCCCAGGGCAACCTGTGCCAGTGTCTCACCACCCTCACTGGAAAGAAATTCACAGAATCATACAGAATTAAGCAGGTTGGAAAAGACCTCTGAGATCCTAGAGTCCAACCTACCACCTTCTAATTAACTAACCCATGGCACTAAGTGCCTCATCCAGCCTCCTCTTAAACACTTCCAGGGATGGAGACTCCACCACCTCCCCAGGCAGTCCATTCCAATGCCAATCACTCTTTCTGTGAAGAACTTCTTCCTATCATCCAGCCTGAACCTGCCCTGGCACAGCTTGAGGCTGTGTCCTCTTGTTCTGTCCCTGGGTGCCTGGGAGAAGAGATCAACCCCACCTGGCTACAGCCTCCCTTCAGGTAGCTGTAGAGAGCAATGAGGTCTGCCCTGAGCCTCCTCTTCTCAAGGCTGCACAGCCCCAGCTCCC
>WBNM01006294.1:0-33840 GCA_013399055.1 Ramphastos sulfuratus | reverse complement strand
TCATCATCATCATCATCACCTTAAAGACACATAAAAATATCACAGTTTTTATGCCCAGAGAACCCCTCTGCAATGTTGGAACTGCTTTGCATGTCAAAGCTCTAATGCAATTATTGAACTGTGCTTTATTAAGATCACATTCTACAATTAATTATTTTTCTAAGTAACTTCAGAAAGCCACTGCACTGGGCTGTGCAGGAACAATCTGTGTGAGAGCCAGCACAAGGTACTTCTGTACTTCCTAAGGAAAACCACATTGTGTTCTGAAGCACATCTGAACATCTCATGATCATAAAATGACCTCTGGTTTGCCTGCACTCAGTAAACTCAATCTTCTTGTCCAAGAATTCAAGGGACAAAACTCCAGACTTACTTTGACTTCATTCAATTACCTGAAGTGTCTGTTCACATGGTCACTTAGAATAATGAGGAACAACTGAGGAAGCCTATGATTATGATTACACTTCTGCAATAACACCTACAAAGAGGCCATGGCTCTTCACTGCATACTTGCACTGGTGTGTCTCACTCCTGCAGTGTGAAACTGCCTAAGACCTTTTTATAAAGCAGAAAGGCAAAATAATCTATCATTTTTGTCTCACCAGAATTCAATGCTCTCGTTGTTGTTCTTCTCCCAGCTCCATTAGCTGATGCAGCGCTCTTTGTTCTCTTGCCAGGGGACAAGAATTCTTCATCATCATCTTCAAGAAGCATAAAAATATCACAATTTTAACGTCCACAGAACTCATGTGCAACGTTGGAATTGCTTTGAATTTCAAAGCTCTAATCTAAGTATTGAGCTGTGCTTTATTAAGCATCACATTTTACAACTAATTATTTTTCTGAGTAACTTTAGAAAGCCACTGGCCTATGCATGGAAAAAAAAAATGTGTAACAGAGCAAGCATGAAGTACTAAGGGAAACTATACTGCAACACAGCTGGACATCTCATGATCACAAAATGACCATGCAACAGCAAAAGAAATCAGTAAATAAATTGTGCAGACACAGATGACATTTTTTATCTAACTGGAAGCATCCTTCCACTAAGAAGTCTTGAAACAGTACTTAAGTTTTATCTTGAAAAGCTTAAAGGTGCTAAACTCTGTTTCAAACCCAGATAAAACTGATGGATGTAACAGAAATTCATTTAACACAAAGAGACAGAGGGGGAAACTGCTGCTCTGGTAGAGAAAACCTCTTCAAAGCATTTTTACTTTTGTGGTAAAGGCCCTTTACATATACATAGAACTTTATCACTCTTATCACCTCTTTCGTTGAGATAATGCAAGAATTATTTTACTGCTGGATTATAAAGATGTGAAAGCAACATCACAAGTGTTAACTTGGTCTTAAAATGCATTGTCTGATTTCTCAGTTGCTAATTTGGTGGCCTTAACCTTAGCCATTCTAGGAGGCAGCACCGCAAAAAATAATCTCAGAAGTCTTTTAGAGCAGTTACAGGACAAGAAATAGAGATGGGTTCTAACCAACAACCTTGCATGGAAACAGCATGGACACTTCCTTGCCATTTAGATGAGAAAGAGAGGTGGTAGATAGAAAGGTTTTTATCTTGTATTCATTGATACTCAATAAATTGAAGCTTCCCTTACACCACCCATAACACGCAGCTTCTGTCATGCTACAATTCCTACCAGAAGCCAGTGCTGAACTGGAATTTTCTAGAACTAGTGTGCTTCTAAACCATTCATGTTCTTCATCTTCACTGGTGTTAAAGCTTTTTTACTAAATATTGAGTATTCCTCATTGGCAATGCTTGACAAATAAGTGAAAGATGTGAAACTGTTGTGCAAAATGTAAAAACCAGCTCAGTATTTCCAATTCACTTCAGTGGATTCTGGGTTCATATAAATTCTGGACTAGGTCTGTTCACCAACCAGGGCAGGATCCAAACTGCAGTCAACCCTAGCACATCATCCTGGTTTTTACAGTATCAAGTAATGAGACATTGTGGAAAAAAAAAGCACTTTTTGGACATAAAAATGCCCAGTGGACCAAAATCACTGAACTGGAGAACTAACCCTCAATGGTGACCTTGACCTCAGGATCCTTACTTGTTTCTGAAGAGGTTTTCTGAGGGGAATCTGAAGGGAGAAAATCAACACTAGGACATCATCCTGTTGTTTTCAGTAAGGAGTAATGTAGGCGTTATTAAAATAGAACTTTTTGGACATAAAAATACCCAATGGACCATAATCACCAAACTGGAGAACTAACCCTCAATGGTGACCTCGACTTCAGGATCCTCAATTGTTACTGAAGATACAGGTTGGGGAGGATCTGAAGGAGAAAAAAAAAGAAAAGCAGGTCTGATGAGTGATGGACACAGAAAAGATTTTACCAAACCCTCCATGATTTTGTATTTAAACAAGGCTTGAAGCTCCCTGGCTCACTGAAATGTTCTGGATGCACTCCTGTGTGACTTGCCTTAGGTGATCCTGCTTTGGTGGGGAGGTTGGACTATATGATCTCTAAGGGTCCCTTCCAACCCCTACCATTCTATGATTCTACAATATGCAAAGCACAACAAAGAATTAGGAGGTAATGTTCTTTAAGCAGACATGAGAATAAAGTATGATCATAAAAATAGCTATCACTTCAACTGATCACTTAGAATCCTTCTTGAGAGCTCTAGGAAAACTAAAACTAAATAAACAAACAAACAAAATCCACAAAAGCCTGGCAGTTGTTTCATCTAGTCCAGGACCAAATGTCTGAGAAAGTCTCAATTAAGAGAAACATGGGAAAATGTCAAAGCAGATGTAACAGAGTTCTGGAAGAAAACTCCCAGAGAAGACATTTCTACTTAAGTCACATTAAACCAACTTTTTTGTTGTTTAAACACAGGAGTAAGGTTGTTTTACCAACTGTGATCACCACTAGGTTCACAATAGTAGATAAACACAGCTCCTAAGCAGCAGCCTTCTCACAGGTCTAAGTGTCATTCCCTGGCACTGTCTCCAGTTTCTCAGACATGGTTTCATTCAGTTTAAAGTGATTTCTTTTGATGCACATAACCTCAACTTTCTGATTTCTCCATTTCAATCACACCATGCTCCACTCATCCAAATTGTCTAAGACCTCAGACACCTTTATCAGCTAACAGCTAATCTGGTACACACTGCTTTTGCCACTTCCTTTTTCACTACCTTGTCAAGGTTACTGGAAGGGAAAAACAGTGAACCACCAATGACCCACACCAAAAGATCACATATCTCTCTGATGTTTTTTTACACTTTATAACCAGTTACAGAATCACAGAATGGTAAGGTTGGAAGAGACCTCAAGGATCAGCTAGTTCCAACCTCCTGCCATAGGCAGGGACACCTCCCACTAGTACAGGTCACTCAAGGCCTCCTCCAACCTGGCCTTGAACACCTCCAGGGAGGGAGCAGCCACAACCTCCCTGGGCAACCTGTGCCAGTGCCTCACCACCCTCACTGCAAAGAACTTCATCCTGACATCCAGTCTAAATCTCCCCTCTGCCAGTTTAAACCCATTGCCCCTAGTCCTGTCATTGCAAGACCTTGTCAATAGTCCCTCCCCAGCCTTCCTGTAGGCCCCCTTCAGATACTGGAAGGCTACTCTAAGGTCTCCTTGAAGCCTTCTCTTCTCCAGGCTGAAGAGCCCCAACTCTCTCAGTCTGTATTCATAGGAGAGCTGCTCCAGCCCTCTGATCATCTTCGTGCTTCTTATGAAGCAGACTGAATTTCATGGCAAACATCTCAATCTGCACCAATTACTAATGATCAACCTGATGCTCCTTTTTGAATCTAGAAAGAAAGGAGATTCCAATTCTACACATCTCTCTACTTGGACATCCCAAAATTAAGGGATCTGAAATATTCATTTCTGTTAAGGTTTCAGTTCCAATACCTTAAACGTTCATTTCAAATCAAGGAAGCAAAGCTTTGAATAACAAACCTCACACACTCAATTTCCAAAACAGATGTGAGTATAATACAACTAAAAGACCTACCTGAGTAAATTTTTACAAAAGCAACTCTTCTAACTGGCTCTGATGCCTGCGAAGGGGCTGCTAGGAAACAAAGAGAATGGCTGTTAAATTATGTCTCACCATAAACACATTTTCCCAGTCTGAAAAGCAAACCTCATACATTCCATTTCCAAAACAGATATGAGAAAAGTATAACCAAAAGATCTACCTGTGTAATTTTTCACAAGAGCAATTCTTTCAACCTGGTCTGATGCCTGCATAGGGGCTGCTAGGAAAAAAACCAGAATGGTTGTTAAATTGTGTCTCACCACAAACACATTTTCCCAGTCTGAAAAGCAAACCTCATACCTTCCACCTCCAAAACAGATGTGAGGAAAATACAACTAAAAGATCTACCTGTGCAGTTTTTTACAAGAGCAATTCTTTGAACCAGCTCTGATGCCTGCGAAGGGGCTGCTAAGAAACAAAGAGAATGGTTGTTAAATAGTGTCTCAGCACAAACACATTTTCCCAGTCTGAGAAGCAAACCTCACACCTTCGATTTCCAAAACATGTGAGGAAAATACAACTAAAAGATCTACCTGTGCAGTTTTTTACAAGAGCAATTCTTTGAACCAGCTCTGATGCCTGCGAAGGGGCTGCTAAGAAACAAAGAGAATGGCTGTTAAATTGTGTCTCAGCACAAACACATTTTCCAAGTCCACAATGGAATTTGTCAAAGAACTCTTAACTACATACCAAAGATGCTGGTTTCGTATTTTTTGTAATGCTGAACTTAGGAAAGGCTGTTTGACCAATGAAAAATACACAGAAGGTTTCTACTCATCCAGCACAACACAATAAAAATGTTGGAAGGATAATGGCAGAGGATTAAACTTCTTGAACTAGTGAACAGACAGACTGTGGGTTGGACCAGCCACTAAACAAGTGACAGGCACTCTAAGAGCTTCTGAAATTTCAAACTAAAGAAAAGATTCACCAGTGCTGTAGACAGCAGTGTTATTACAGTTTATGTCCCATTTAAAGAGGTTACTGAAACTAGAGTCTGCATACTGGACCCTCAGATCAAGCAGTTCAAAAGACTGCTGGAATTTCTCTTTCAGCCCCTACACACACATATGGCCATGCTGAAATTGTACTTTAACTCTTTTGGCATTCTTCAGAATAACTCCAATGATAGCCAGCAGGGAAATGCTGCATCCTAAGAGAGCTCTGTAATTGCACCTCTAATGACCAAGAATAAGGCACAGAGAGACTAACATTCAAGCAATCAGCTCTTTCATGAGACAAACCCACATGAAAAGTTATCATCATTACCTGGAGTATTATACTGAAAGTATGCAGGATCATTTGGTTCCTCCTTCACTGCTGCTGGGGCCACTCCCAAAGAAGGTGCTGCAGAAGAGCCAAAGGGATCAAACATCAATACTAATACTAAGCAGATTCTTGCCCTTTACATCTTTATAAACATGAATGAGGACACCCCTCAGTCTCCTCCAAATTAAACAGCACCAGCTTCCTCAGTCTCTCCTCACAAAGATGTTCCACTCCCTTAATCATTTTTGTGGAGCTTCACTGGACTCTTCCCAGCAGTTCCCCCAGGTCCTTCTTGAACTGAAGGGCCCAGAACTGCACACAGTATTCCAGATGGCAACCTCACCAGGACAGATTAGAGGGGGAGGAGAACCTCTCTCTACTACTAACCACAGCTCTTCTAATACATCCCAGAATGACAATGGCTTTCTTGGCCATAAGAGTACATTGCTGGCTCATGGTCAACTTTCCATCCACTAGAACCTCCAGGTCCTTTTCCCCTTCACTGCTCTCCAACAGCTCAGTCCCAGTCTATACTGGTCCATGGGGTTATTCTTTCCCAGGTGCAAGATTCTACATTTGTTCATTAAATTTCTCCTCTCCCAACCCTCAGCCTAAGTCTTACTGAATGGCAGCACAGCCTGCAGGGCTGCAGGACTCAGTTTTGTGTCATCAGTGCACTCTGTTCCCTCATCCAGGGCCTTGATGAATATATTGAATAGTACTGGTCCCAGTACTGACCTCTGAGGGACCCCATTAGCTACAGGCCTCATGGTGCTGAAAGTTCTTCTATACCTACTCCTGCTCACTGCCCTGTACAGCCCAGTTAGATACAGTCTGCATCAAACTGTGCTGCTGATGGAGCAACACCAAAGGTCCTCAACTGCTCATGGTTTCCTTGAAGAGAAACATCTCCTCCACAAGCCTCCACAGCATTACCCAAATTGTCTTCTGACCATTCTGACAAAACAGGAATTACTTAAAAAGCCCAGAAAGCAGCACTGGAAAGCATATGGCACTGTACTGACACAAAGCTCCAGTTAACCCTTTGTGTCCACTGAGCTAAATGTTAACCACGAAGTTGTGAAGCACAAAGAACTGGAGCAAAGCACTGAGATGAACAGAATAACTGAATTCTTGTACAAAATGCTGAGCAGTGTGGCCCAGCCCAGCAAAAAGGGAAAGCCACCAGCTTATCTCTAAGCACACCTGTCATCCCACTGCCTTTAATAGGATTATTCATGCCTTTACCTCCCAGCACACACTCACTGCTCTGCTGCAGATCATAGAGCTTTGCAGGATCTTCTCCCACCTGCAGGGGAACTTAGGAATGCTTGGGCATTTTTAAAATGATAACTAACATGGTTTGGTATTATTGATTTATTTCCATGTTAGCTAGAAGATGGACATTATGTCACTTTCAGCATTTTATTCATATTAACAAATGAACTCAGGTTTTTTTTCCTCTCCTCAATAGGGACAAAGTTTTATGAAGTAAAATGAAGTAAGAAAAAGTAAAATGAAAAACAGAGGATTTTTTTTTCCTCTGCACTTAAAACCATTTACAAAGATAAATTATTTCAGTCTACAAATTTTACAAATCTCCTCCCAGAAACACTGGCCCAAGGTTCAATATTTGATAAAATCTCCATCTGAAGAGAATTTTAAGGAGAGAAAAGCTTTCCCATCTCAAAAAGGATGGCATTTTGTTGATTCTGTTCTTTCAGCTTCCTATCTTTGCTTCAATTCAGCCTTCTGAACAGAAATTAGTCATTTTATTTGCCAAGAAGAGCAAAAGTTGGAACATACCAGAATTCTCCTTTGGTTCTGTTTTCACTTGAACAGGAGGAATAGGAGGACAACTACAAAAAACCCAAGCACATTGGTGTTATAAAAAAAACAATTATCATATTTCTGGATACTTTACAGATTGTCAAGTAAATATTTCTCAGTACTTTTTTTTCCCCAATATAAACACAAAACTAAACCCCCCTGCATCTTTGCTTATCTGATTTATCTCAAGGGAATTACCAGGAATCTCTTATCCCTACATTTTCAGTAGGGAATTCCAATATTCAATTCCAATATTCAAAGTATGTTTATCACTCAATGGGAAGCAAACACAGAAGCCCAGAAAACTGATTCCTGCTTTCACATTAACCATTTTTTAATTCTTTCATTTATAATCTCTTCATTTACTAACAACACTGCAAAAATTAATTGTAGTTTTAAGTGAGGAAGGGGAAAGGAAGCAACATTACATCTGCTCCCCACAGCTGCCATATCATAAAACATGACAAACCTATCCCTGACTGACACATTGTGAATCAACAACACTCCTTGGGCTAATAAAAGCAAGAGGAAACTTTGCTATCTGCTTAATTCTAACAGTTGCCCCACAAATGATGGCTCAAAGAAACAGAAAGTACAACTTCATGCTTTTTATAATCCCAGGCAAGAAAAAGTTATCCACAGGTATTTGAAAGAGAAAAAGCACCCCAAGAAAAAGATAAAGTTCATGTAAATACAGAGTTGGTACCAAACAAAATTGCACTGTTTTAACTTCACCTTCCAACTGCAGGTATGTGTGAATAGGAAGGACCTGTTGGAGGAGCTCCTGAAAGTTAAAAGACAATCTTTGAATTTCCTGTACTCCATTTACCTTCAATACAAAGTGAAAAGCCAACACAGACGTCATGAACCAAAGCTCTGAGCACCTTTTACAAGCACAACTGCACATTTTATGTGTTCACAGATAGGACAAACAGATCTCATGGAACTGCTTTACTCTGGAATAAGTTGCTCAGAGAGGTTATGGATGCTTCCTCTGGGGGTGTTGAAGGCCAGACCTTGAGCAGCCAAGCCTAGTTAACAGTTGTCCCTGCCCATGGTGGGGAGGTTAGAGATGATCTCTGTCGACCTTATCAGTCTAAGCCATTCTGTGATTCTATGATGCTATGTGAAAAGCTTGAGAAATAAATAAATCCTTCACCTAAAAGCAAATGGATATTTCCAAAGATCCAGCTTAGTTCTAAACTGCAGCTAGACAAGAACAGATTATGCTTTTAGAATGGCTTTTACCACAGTGAAAACCTTCCTTGCATTTTTAATAGCAATATTCCTACCAGAATCTCTGTAATTCCCTTCTCTCTAGTCACAGACAGTATGTTTTTAATTTTACCAATCCAGCATTAACTTCTGCCTGTTTCACCTGCTAAAGTGAAACCTTTTTGGAAGACATACCCATAGAGATTGCTTCATCCTCTTCATAAAACAAATCCTCACAAATACAAATTTTGCAAGTAAAGCACTATGATCCCATGAAAGGAATAGGAGAAGAGATTTCTTTGAAGGTAGAAGTGAATCTTTGCAGAGTTTTAAAAAACTCCCTTCAGCTCAGAGCATTTTTTAATACAGAGGCTTTCAAAGGAACTACAACACTCAGCCACTTCAGAAGATAAAAATCAATTTTAAAGATGCACTATAAATGCCAAAAATTCAGCTATGTATTAGAACACCTCCTAAAAATGCAATGCAGTCCTCCATCAATTCACTTCTCCCTTCCCTAAGATACTATTCAATACATACTGCAGTTCAGTAAAAGGATAAAGAATGCAATAGAACAAATTGTATCTCTAATTACTTGCTCCTGGCAAAATGCATAAAGGAAAAGGTTACAGTTCCATAAATAAGTGGAACTGTAGTTCCACGAATTTCTGCACAGCTTGCCACTTTACCCACATGTCCAAATTTTGTTTCTATATTGCTATCTAAACTACAATTCTGACCTCTTTCTCTTTAGTCTGAGGAAGTAACTTACCTAGGACTTTCTCTGGCTCTACAACAGCCCTGCAAGGAAATATGGAAAGAAAAAGACACAGCATTAGCAAAGACATCACTGATTACCAGGTGGGGTGGCATTACACAGACAGCACTCCTGCTTAAGAGAAACAAACTGCAAGGCTTAAAAACAAAAACTATTTGGACTTAAGTCCACCAAAGCAGACAGAGCAGCACAAGAAAGAGCAAATAACCTTTTGGTGACAAATGAGATCTGTGACTTGTGATCCAGAATCCATTTCAGTGTTAGTACATCATATTTGGATGGGTGTTGCAATGCAACTCCTCTGGGCAGGCCCTGCACTACCAGAAAGGATTGGTCGCTCTGAAGCTTCTCGTATGGCACAGGTACCAATGTTGCCTTGCCTAAGGCTTTGCCTAGAAAACAAACAAACAACAACAAACAAACAGGAGATGGGTTTGAAGTCAAGAGTGCTCAGGGTCACAAAAGGACCAGGCCACCAGAAAACATTTTACTTTGCAAAGGTCTGGAGCGCAAGCAAGCTGCAGATGCAAATCTCTGCAGGAAACTAAGTCTGCCTCTCATTAACATGCAATGGAACCCCCTGAACAACAGAGGCTTCTTTGGAAGACAACCAAATGGGCTGTGCTCTGCAATAACCTCAAATCACATCCCACAAAACACATCAGGAAGAAAACTATAAACTACCCAATGTGTGTGCACAGCTTAGCATTGCCTACAAAAGTTACACTTACGTGCAACTTAACAGCAGTTTAGTTGGAAGGCAAAGTCATGCAGTACTTTCCTCCCACCTGGAATAACAAATTACAAATCCACAACACCTATTTAGGACACTTCAAAGCACCTACCATAGCAATAGCAGAAAAAGTCTTCCACAGACTTCATAAGAGCTTTTGCTTCCACAGTATCCACTGTCAGCCCATTTATAGGTAGCAGTGCTTTTTTTATCTTCAATTGTGCAGCTTTCTCTTCTCTTTCACCTGGCAGTTACATATATAAATAAGACAAAAATAAATAACTTACTGTAACTCCAAGTGTCTAGTCCCCTCACTTTAGATTAAAGATACTCAGGAAGGATTCCTCCAGAAAATCCTAAGAACTTATTAGAAGCAAATGCATTTATCCATGTCCATGAGCAATAAGTAAACATAAATTCACACCACAATTATTACACCTTCCTTACAGTTTTGTAAATAGCACCTTCTGAGGTGACACATCCCAGCAGGCTTCTTTTGGTTGTATAAGCAGAAAACACTATTAGGAGAGGGTAACACAGTAGAAATAAAATGCAAAACTGCCAAGAAAAGAAGGACCAAGACAGTAACCAGGAAAAAAGTCAAATGCCTCTTTGGAGAGTCCTACAGATCTCACAGAATTGTTAGGGTTGGGAGGGACCACAGGGATCATCCATTTCCAACCCCCTTGCCATACGCAGGGACACTTTCCACTAGATCAGGTTGCCTAGAGGCACATCCAGTCTAGCCTTAAAGACTTCCAGGGATAGGGCTTCTACCACCTCTTTGGGACACCTCTTTCAGGGTCTCACCACCCTTATGGTGAAGAACTTCCTCCTAATGTCTACTCTAAATCTACCCTCCTCTAGCTTGGATCCATTCCCTGTAGTCCTATCTCTACCTGACACTCTAAAAGGTCCTTCACTCTTCCAGGGATAGGGCTTCTACCACCTCTTTGGGACCCCTCTTTCAGGGTCTCACCACCCTTATGGTGAAGAACTTCCTCCTAATGTCTACTCTAAATCTACCCTCCTCTAGCTTGGATCCATTCCCTGTAGTCCTATCTCTACCTGACACTCTAAAAGGTCCTTCACTAGCTTGCTTTTAGCCCACTTCAGATATTGGAATGCTACAATAAGGTCTCATCGGAGCCTTTTCTTCTCCAAACTGAACAATCCCAACTCTCTCAGCCTGTCCTCATAGCAGAGGAGCTCCAGCCCTCTAACTATCCTTGTGGCCCTTCTTCTGGATACATTCCAGCACATCCATATATTTCTTGAGGAAATCTCTTCAAAGTGTTTTTACTTTTGTGGTAAAAGCCTTCATATATACATAGAACTTTATCACTCTTATCACCTCTTCTGTTGAGATAATGCCAGAATTATTTTACTGCTGGATTATAAAGATGTGAAAGCAACATCACAAGTGTTAACTTGGTCTTAAAATGCATTGTCTGATTTCTCAGTTGCTAATTTGGTGGCCTTAACCTTAGCCATTCTAGGAGGAGGCACTGCAAAAAAACAATCCCAGAAGTCTTTTGAAGCAGTTACAGGACAAGAAATAGAGATGGGTTCTAACCAACAACCTTGCATGGAAACAGCATGGACACTTCCTTGCCATTTAGATGAGAAAGAGAGGTGGTAGATAGAAAGGTTTTTATCTTGTATTCATTGATACTCAATAAACTGAAGCTTCCCTTACACCACTCATAACATGCAGCTTCTGTCATGCTACAATTCTTCCCAGAAGCCAGTGCTGAACTGGAATTTTCTAGAACTACAGTGTGCTTCTAAACCATTCATGTTCTTCACCCTCACTGGTGTTAAAGTTTTTTACTAAATATTGGAGTATTCTTTATTGGCAATGCTTGACAAATAAGTGAAAGATGTGAAACTGTTGTGCAAAATGTAAAAAACAGCTCAGTATTTCCAATTCACTTCAGTGGATTCTGGGTTCATGCAAATTCTGGACTAGGTCTGTTCACCAACCAAGGCAGGATCCAAACTGCAGTCAACCCTAGCATCATCCTGGTTTTTACAATACCAAGTAATGAGACATTTAAAACAAACCAAAACAAAAAAAACCAAACCCAAAAAACCACAAAACACTTTTTGGACATAAAAATGCCCAGTGGACCAAAATCACTGAACTAGAGGACTGACCCTCAAAGGCGATCTTGACTTCAGGATTCTTTCTTGTTTCTGAAGAGGTGTTCTGAGGGGGATCTGAAGGGGAAAAAAAACCCAGGAGTGATGAATGATAGACAGAGAAAATATTTTTCCAAACCCTCCATGATTTTGTATTTAAACTAGCACTTGCCAAAGAAACTTCCCAGCTCACTGGAATGTTCTGCACAGCGTGCAACAAAAACAGAACCAAAGATGTTTTACCATAAGCCTTTAAGCATTTTTAGACAAGAGTTAAGGAGGTTGGGATTATACTTGTTAAGTTGCATGTGCAGCAGTGCAGAGTTGGTGTTAAAGACAGTAGGAAATGCCTTATTCTTGACTTAATAGGATTAATACAATCAAAAATAGCTTTCCCTTTGTTATCAAGGATTACTGAAAATACAGACAAAGGCTGTGTGCCCCCACAGATGATGTATTTCTTTACCATGTATACAGAACCAGAGTTGTTGCACTATAATGATTTCCATAACAGGCTGCAAGGCCAAGAGTGAAAAAGGAGAGGGAAATCCACAATGCTTTCACTGGGGAGGTCTACACTAACATCATAAATAGGATTAAGCTTATCAATACTGTACTGTGTGGGAGAAAGAGCAATTTGCATTTATTTGTAAAAAAGTGAAGTTAATTATACTGGAAACTACTTAAAAACCAAGCAGCAGTGGATGGAGGAACATATTTTAATTATTCTGACAGAGCAATGCTGTGCTTGTGCATTTTGAAGACTATCTTCTTTCAGATCTCTGTAAGCTGTAAGAGATCACTTTGGCAGACAGTCTGAAGGAATCTCCATTTCCAAGGCTCTTCAGATGATGTCCTGTATAGCAGAGATTCAGCAGTATCTGCTGAGACATCTTGAGTGGAATATATTTGAACTATGTCAAATTTACCATCCAGTTCATGGAATGTTCATAGTATGATGGTAGCAAATGAGAGGGCACCTTACTAATGTCTATAAATATGAGGGGTGGGTGTAAAGATAAAGATGCCAGTGTCTCTTCTGTCCTACTCAGTAATAAGACAAGGAGTGTAAGCTAGAGGACAGGAAATACCTCCTCAACATGAAGAGAAAACCTTCTGTAATGTTCAACTTAGGAAAGGCTGTTTGACCAATGAGGAATATATAGAATTTTTCTACTCATCCAGCTCAACAGAATGAAAATGCTGGGAGCATAATAGCAGAGGGTTACCTTTCTTGGACTAAGGAACAAAGACTGTGGAGTATTAGGGCTGGGCCAGCCACTAAACAAGGGGCAGGTAGTCTCTACCAGCCTCTCTCCCTTCACAAAGGGAAGATAAAAGGAGTAAGGGAGAGAGACTTATGGATTAGAAAAAAATACGACACAACAAAAACTCAGTTAATGAAAATAGTAACAATAAAATTAAATGGATACAAAACCAATATTGAACCCAGTCTCTCTGCTGGCCATTAGTCACCATGACCACTGATGCTGTGGCAGAAGCCCCAGACTGGCCTCAGCAGCATAAGGGAGCCAGATTCAAGAGCTGGATTCTGAAACTGGATTCAGGAACATGTGGATTGGGATCAAAGGCAGAGTCCTCCTTAAACACCAACCCCCGAAGAAGAGAACTTGACCTTGGTGATCCCTCAGCTTTGTATCAGACATGATGTAGACAGAATGGAATCTCTCTTTGATCAGTTCAGGGTCCTGCCTGCTCCTCCCTGCAGGTGCAGTGTTTTACTCTGCGCTTCAAATGCAGTGCACAATGTTTAGCAGTGACCTTGGTCTGCACTCCCCTATCTTTGGTGCTAACCCTAAATATCAGCATTATCACTGCTAGAGGCAGCCACTGTCTGCACAAGCATGCTGTTAACTGCAGAAAGTTATTTAGAAGATACTGAGCTGCAAAGTAAAAATCACTGAACAAAATTAATTCTGCTCTAACCCAACCCAGAACAGACTCAGCACAACTGCAGGTTTTTTATTCTTTTTCTTGGGTTAGTAAATTTTAAAACATGAAATGTTATATGAGTTTGTCTTTTTTTTTTCCCCTCCAATAAATTTTTAATCAGTTAAATCTTTTTTCCTGATTGTAAAAATTTGTATTCCTAGGGAGTTCTTTTTTGACTTTAAAATTTCTACCTCCATTAAAGAGACAAATTCAGAGAGATTAAATCATTTACGACACTTTAAGGTTGTTTACTTTTCATCACAACAGCTCTTTTGATGGCTATATAGGGACTGCTTTAAAAAAGACTGTGGCAGAAAGCAGCACACAAGTGACACTTAAAAGATTAAATTAACACCCCTAAAATCCTACTGCTTAATGCTTTGGCACTCCTGCAGTTACATGGTACAGCTATGTACAGCTAGCCAGTGTATGGCATACAGGGGTGCTAGACTAGGACTAACTGGAACTGAAGGATTTGGATTACTTATTCTGTGGTAAATTATTTCAGTGTCCATCTGCAAAAGCAGACTGCAGAAGCTCACCAGAATCTCTGGCTGTTTAGAGGCAGGTTTGTAAGTGTATCAGCAATTAATAGTAACAGCTTTTCTTTTTCAAGGGGCAACAAATGCAAGCTGGAGCACAGCAGGTTCCACGTGAACATATGGAAAAACAATGGGTGACAAAATGGAGCAGGCTGCCCAGAGAGGTTGTGGAGTCCTCTTCTCTGAAGACTTTCAAAACTCACCTGGATGTGTTCCTATGTGACCTACTCTAGGTGATCCTGCCCTGGCAGGGGGTTTGGACTCATATCTTTTGAGGTCCCTTCCAACCCCTGATGTTCTGTTGTTCTCTGATTCTGTGAGTTAGTCCTTTGGATTTAGCCTCTTGCAGAAGCTCAGTCCTTTTCCTGTGTCAAAATCGGTGCCTTTCTTCCAGAACAGCTAGTCTTTGGTGTCACCCAAAACACTTAAAGCTGGTGTGACCTTCACATTTGACTGTGTCATGGTAGGCCTAAACAGGCCTCTTGGGCTTGTACATGTCCTGGCTTATGCAGACATGTTTTTCTGCTCTCTCTCCTTCTGTTTTGGGGAGAGAGCAACCGCGGGAAAAGGGACAAAGGACCTGGCGCCACTAAGTCTGGGGTCCGGGGTCTGTCCATCACCTGTGGTAAATAGGGGGCACACGACTGCCTTATGCAAGGCCCGTGATCTGCCCAAGAAGGGTAAAGCAAGCCTGTGGCTTCACCCAATATGGCCAAATCTTGGATAACTGCCACTTGATTGGCTATCTCGTGTCCAAAGGTCCAATTGATCTTCGGGTTGTGTTAATAAAAGGAGCAGGGAACATGGGATGCGTGCCTTCCGCCATTACAGGGGCCTGCNTCGAGTTCTGTTAATATATATATATTTAATAGTTATTTCCAGATCCTGTTATAACCTGTATATAGTTTCCTAACATTGCAAAGACCCTGTTACTATTGTTATTATTATTATTAAATGGTGGTAGGGGGTGGTGCGAGTTCCGATTAATTAATATTAATAAATTATATATAAATATTTTTATAATATCGTCTCGCAGTACCTAATTACCCCCTCCCTGACAGACTGGGACACAGGAAAAAACCTACCCACTGAGAAAGCTGTCTCTAATACCCTGTCAAAACACCTACATGAATTTTTTGATGGCTAAAGTCCCCATTTCTCAGTCTTCTCACTGTGTACTGCTAAACCATTTCTAAATTTAGTAGTTCAGTACTAACTCATGGCAACATTCAAATGCTGCAGCCTACCCCAAGATGAGATGAGAAGAATGCCCACCTACAGGTACCATTTTCCCTCCGTGTGATTAATGGGAGAATTTCACATGCAGCACTGTGGTCAGCATTGCAGATCGGTGCGAGGAAGCAAACACTCCAGACAGAAACAGTAACTGTGAAATTCCACCACTAAATCATTTTCTGCAGGAAGCCCCAGGCACACTGCTGTTCTCTCATAGTGAAGCTGCTTCTTTTCACAAATCGATAAGTCTGGCTTTTGCTGGAGGGAATTTGCAGCAAGAACTGTGACCCCAGCCCTTTGCTTTGTAGCACATCTCCACAAGGGCAATGCTTGGGCTGACTTGGGTTAGTCCTCAGGAACACAACTCAGGGTAACTCTACTCTTCTATGGTTCACTTCTCAGCACAGCACCATCATACCCACACAAAACACTGGAAGCCTCTTGAATTTATGGCTCTCTGCACTCTGTACAACCCTTTGGCTTGAATCTGAGCAGTAGCAACTCCAAGAAACAAAAGAAGATGCTTTCCTCTGGGGAAGGCATCATGACTTGGCATGGTAACATCACTTCTACCAACATAACTCAGTTTTGTCTTGTTAGTGGAAGTTTGGAAGATGGCACTAAAAAGGGGCAAAAAGAGGAGTTATTAACTGAGCACCATTTTATCTGGAAGAGATACATATTGCCCTTCACCAATCAGAAGATACAGAGCTCTGTAAAAAACAACAGAAATCATAGAATGGTAGGGGTTGAAAGGGACCTCTGGAGATCATCCAGTTCAATGCCCCTGCTAATGCAGGTTCACTTAGATCAGGGTGCACAGGAATGCATCCAGGTCGGTTTTGAAGGTCTCAGAGAAGGAGACTCCACAACCCCTCTGGGCAGCCTGGTCCAGTGCTTTGGGACCCCGAACGTAAAGAAGTTTCTCCTTCAGTTCAAGTCAAACTTCCTGTGTTCTAGTTTGTGCCTGTTGCCCCTTGCCCTGTCACTGATCACCACTGAAAAGAGCCCACCCCCACGATCTTAACTCCCACCCTTAAGATACTGATCAGCACTTACAAGATCTCCTTTTAGTCTTCACTTTACCAGGCTAAAGAGCCTCAGGGTTCTCAGCATCTCTTCACAAGAGAGATGCTCATCCTCTAATCATCATAGTGGCCCTCCACTGGACCCTCGCCAGTAGTTCCCTGTCCCTTTTGAACTGAGGAGCCCAGAACTGGACACACTACTCCATGTGCAGCCTCACTATGGCAGAATACAGGAGCAGGAGAACCTCCTTCAAGCTGGGGCCACACTCTTCTTAATGCACGTCAGAACTCAATTGGCCTTCTTGGACATGAGGGCACACTGCTGGCTCACAGTGAACTTGCTCACCAGCACTCCAGGGCCTTCTCCACAGAGCTGCTTTCCCCCCAGCCCACACTGCCTGGACTTTACTGTGGAAGCATACTGCATGCATGGGAGTTTTTAGCTCAGGCAGGCTGCAGTACAGTGGGTCACTATGTTGTAAGGAAATTATTTCAGCAGAGACTCTTCAAACAGTGTTAGATTACACTTTGGGCTGTCAGCCAAATTCTGACATTGTTTTTATGCATGAAATGGAAAGCTGCAGGGAGAAGAAAAGCAAAAGGGTGACAGGACTTGGCTTTGGAAAGAACAACAATGAAGTTGCCTCCAAGAAAGTATCCATTTTTACTACATTCTGTTGTGACTGTAAACCCTCCTACCCCTCAGGCTAGGCAGTGTACAAATACGAAGAAAAAACTAATCCTAACAGCAGAGAATTCACCTTTCCAATTCTGACCTCGAGTGGTGACATTTTGCTCTAGGGTTAAGATCTCTCAACAGTGCTTGTGCACCACTTGAAACAAGCCAGTGTGAAAACAGTAATTCTGCAGTTGGTTACATCAGAAAATCATCTCAGAAATCCATGTGCCTGAACATGCACAAAAATGTTATCTCAGTAACACATTACAAAACGAAAGGATGTGCTGCTGTGCCCCTCACTGTTGAACATGCAGCTGTCCTTCAGAGATGTGTGACAGCTTGGCTGTGCTCCTCTCTATTGCTCACTTAACCTAACAACAAATGCAAAAGGGCTGAAATAATAAATGTAGGGTTCTGGTTATTTTATATTGCCCTTTCATGAGATAAACACATATGAAAAGTTAGCATCATTACCTGGAGTATTATACTGATCGAATGCAGGATCATGTGGTTCCTCCTTCACTGCTACTGGAGCCATTCCCAAAGAAGGTGCTGTTGAAGTGACAAAAGGGATTAAATATCAAAACCAGATTCTAAAAACCAACCAAGCGAAAGAGCCACCAAGACCTTAGCTGGTCTCCATTCAAAAAATAAAAGAAAGAAGGTGCTGAGACACTAAACAATTCCTGAGCTAAACCAACAACGATAAAGCAACCTGCTGGCTTCTTACATTTCAGTCTGGGCACTGTCAGAAGGGATTCAGGATTAACTGCTTCCCTCCAAAACTGGCATCCTTGCAAATGCTATTGTGGATGTGAAGAATTTTTAAAAAATTAATGGTCTCCCTTTTTGCTCACTAGCATAGCCAAAAACCTATTTTATCACTCATCATGCTGGAACCAGCCCTCAGCCTAAGTCTTACTGAATGGCAGCACAGCCTGCAGGGCTGTCAGCCACTGCACTCAGTTTTGTGTCATCAGTGCACTCTGTTCCCTCATCCAGGTCCTTGATGAATATATTGAATAGTACTGGTCCCAGTACTGACCTCTGAGGGACCCCATTAGCTACAGGCCTCATGGTGCTGAAAGTTCTTCTATACCTACTCCTGCTCACTGCCCTGTACAGCCCAGTTAGATACAGTCTGCATCAAACTGTGCTGCTGATGGAGCAACAACAATCACTTGTGGTTTCCTTGAAGGGAAACATCCCCTCCACCACAAGCCTTCTCAACATTACCCAAAATGTCTTCTGACCATTCTGATAAAATAAGAATTACTTAAAAAGTCCAGAAAGCAGCACTGGAAAGAGTCTGGGACTGTGCTGACACAAAGCTCCAGTTAACCCTTTGCATCCACTCAGTTAAATGTTGACCACCAAAGGTGCACAAAGTTTAAAGCTGTAAAGCACAAAGAACTGGAGCAAAGCACTGAGATGAACAGAATAACTGAATTCTTGTACAAAATGCTGAGCAGTGTGGCCCAGCCCAGCAAAAAGGGAAAGCCACCAGCTTATCTCTAAGCACACCTGTCATCCCACTGCCTTTAATAGGATTATTCATGCCTTTACCTCCCAGCACACACTTACTGCTCTGCTGCAGATCACAGAGCCTTGCAGGATCTTCTCCCAACTTAGGAATGCTTGGGGTTATGAGTTTAAGAACTGGGATGTCCTAACCACTGAGTACAGTCCTCCAGGGACTAGGAGGTAGACACTGAAAAATGTAATCTTTAGTTTTTCATCCCATCACTCCTGCATCTCCCTTATATAAGCAGATATTTATGTCTATTCTTCCCTTTTTTCTCCTCNAGGCCTCATGGTGCTGAAAGTTCTTCTATACCTACTCCTGCTCACTGCCCTGTACAGCCCAGTTAGATACAGTCTGCATCAAACTGTGCTGCTGATGGAGCAACAACAATCACTTGTGGTTTCCTTGAAGGGAAACATCCCCTCCACCACAAGCCTTCTCAACATTACCCAAAATGTCTTCTGACCATTCTGATAAAATAAGAATTACTTAAAAAGTCCAGAAAGCAGCACTGGAAAGAGTCTGGGACTGTGCTGACACAAAGCTCCAGTTAACCCTTTGCATCCACTCAGTTAAATGTTGACCACCAAAGGTGCACAAAGTTTAAAGCTGTAAAGCACAAAGAACTGGAGCAAAGCACTGAGATGAACAGAATAACTGAATTCTTGTACAAAATGCTGAGCAGTGTGGCCCAGCCCAGCAAAAAGGGAAAGCCACCAGCTTATCTCTAAGCACACCTGTCATCCCACTGCCTTTAATAGGATTATTCATGCCTTTACCTCCCAGCACACACTTACTGCTCTGCTGCAGATCACAGAGCCTTGCAGGATCTTCTCCCAACTTAGGAATGCTTGGGGTTATGAGTTTAAGAACTGGGATGTCCTAACCACTGAGTACAGTCCTCCAGGGACTAGGAGGTAGACACTGAAAAATGTAATCTTTAGTTTTTCATCCCATCACTCCTGCATCTCCCTTATATAAGCAGATATTTATGTCTATTCTTCCCTTTTTTCTCCTCCTCTCTGCTCCCAGATGGACCTTATCTCTTGTGGGAGAGGTATGCAGTCTGGCTTGGCCTTGGCAGAGCTAACTTACTGCGTCATTCCTGGGTAAGGAGATACAGCGGGAGAGGGCATTGAGGCCTAGCTGGGGGAGAGGCTTTGAAGGTTTTGGCCTAATGAGATTGTGGAAAAGTCCAGATTGGAGAACTGGACCAAGGCTGAATATTAATTTTGTGTATTTTGCATGGTTTTGTACTGTTTTATGTAGTTGTGAATATACTTCCCCTTAAATTTCCTATTCCTTCCAATCCTGCTTTCTTTTACTCCTTTGTGGAGGGGTAAAAGAGTATCTGCCCACTCCCTAAAAACCACAAAACTTGGGCATTTTAAAAATGATAATTAACATGGCTTGGTATTATTGATTTATTTCCACATTTAGCTAAAAGATGGACATTCTGTCACTTTCAGCATTTTATTCAATGGCAATGTTCAAATGAACACTGTTTTTTTCTCTCTCCCCGATAGGGACAAAGTGAATTATGAAGTAAACCAAAGTGAAACAGAGGATTTCTCTCCTCTCCACTTAAAACTACTTACAAAGAAGTTATTTTAATCTACAAATTTTACAAATCTCTTCCTCCCAGAAACAGAAACACTTGCCCAAGGTTCAATATTTGATAAAATCACCAACTGAAAATGATTTTAAGGAGAGAAAAGCTTTTCCTCCTCATAAAGGATGGCTTTTTGCTGCCTCTGTCCTCTCAGCTTCCTATCTTTGCCTCAATTCAGCCTTCTGAACAGAAATTGATCTTTTACTTTGAAGGAAAATAAAAAAGACAAAATTTGGAACATACCAGAATTCTCCTTTGGTTCTGTTTTCACTTGAACAGGAGGAATAGGAGGACAACTACAAAAATAAATAAGCACGTTGATGTTACAAAAAAACAATTACCACATTTCTGGATACTTTCTCAAGCTTTACAGGTTCTCAAGTAAATATCCATCTCTCAGTATTTATTTTTTCCCCAAAAAGAACACAAAACTAAACCCCCTGCATCTTGGCTTATCTGATTTATCTCAAGACAATTGCCAGGAATCTCTTATCCCTACTTTTCAGGACATACCCAATATTCAAAGCATGTTTATCATTTAATGAGAAGCAAACACAGAAGCCCAGAAAACTGATTCCTGCTTTCACATTAACCAATTTTTTAATTCTTTCATTTATAATCTCTTCATTTACTAACAACACTGCAAAAATTAATTGTAGTTTTAAAGTGAGAAGGGGAAAGGAAGCACATTACATCTGCTCTCCACTGCTGCCTTATCATAAAACATGACAAACCTATCCCTGACTGACACACTGTGAATCAACAACACTCCTTGGGCTAATAAAAGCAAGGGGAAACTTTGCCACTTGATCAATTCTAACAGTTGCCCCACAAATAATAGGGGAAAAAGAAAGTTCGACTTCATGCTTTTTATAATCCCAGGCAAAAAAAAAAGTTATCCACAGGTATTTGAAACAGAAGAAGCAGACTAAGGAAAAGATAAAGTCCATGTAAATACAGAGTTGGTACCAAACAAAATTGCACTGTTTTAACTTCACCTTCCAACTGCAGGTATGTGTGAATAGGAAGGACCTGTTGGAGGAGCTCCTGAAAGTTAAAAGACAATCTTTGAATTTCCTGTTCTCTATTTGCCTTCAATACAAAGTGAAAAGCTAACACAGACATCATGAACCAAAGCTCTGAGCACCTTTTACAAGCACAACTGCACATTTTATGTGTTCACAGATAGGACAAACAGATCTCATGGAACTGCTTTATTAATCTGTAAAGTAACACCAAGATAAAATTACTTCTAATGTACATTTCACCATGCTTTTCTCTGCTTGCTTTCATGATGTGGCCAGCAGGTCAAGAAAGCTGACTCTGCCCCTTTACCCTGTTCCTCTGAGACCCCAATACTGCCTCCAATTCTGGTGTGCCCAGCACAAGGAGGACACAGACCTGTTGGAGAGAGTTCAGAAGAGGCCACAAAGTTGATCCAAGGGATGAAGCACCTCTGCCATGAGGTTAGGCTGAGGGAGCTGCAGTTGTTCAGCCTAGAAAAGGCTCTAGGGGGCCTTAGAGCTGCCTACTATTCACTTGACATTAAGTTTGGTAAAAGGATAAAGAATGCAATAGAACAAATTGTATCTCTAATTACTTGCTCCTGGCAAAATGCATAAAGGAAAAGGTTACAGTTCCATAAATAAGTGGAACTGTAGTTCCACGAATTTCTGCACAGTTTGCCACTTTACCCACATGTCCAAATTTTGTATCTATATTGCTATTCAAACTACAATTCTGACCTCTTTCTCTTTAGTCTGAGGAAGTAACTTACCTAGGACTTTCTCTGGCTCTACAACAGCCCTGCAAGGAAATATGGAAAGAAAAAGACACAGCATTAGCAAAGACATCACTGATTACCAGGTGGGGTAGCATTACACAGACAGCACTCCTGCTTAAGAGAAACAAACTGCAAGGCTTAAAAACAAAAACTATTTGGACTTAAGTCCACCAAAGCAGACAGAGCAGCACAAGAAAGAGCAAATAACCTTTTGGTGACAAATGAGATCTGTGACTTGTGATCCAGAATCCATTTCAGTGTTAGTACATCATATTTGGATGGGTGTTGCAATGCAACTCCTCTGGGCAGGCCCTGCACTACCAGAAAGGATTGGTCGCTCTGAAGCTTCTCGTATGGCACAGGTACCAATGTTGCCTTGCCTAAGGCTTTGCCTAGAAAACAAACAAACAACAACAAACAAACAGGAGATGGGTTTGAAGTCAAGAGTGCTCAGGGTCACAAAAGGACCAGGCCACCAGAAAACATTTTACTTTGCAAAGGTCTGGAGCGCAAGCAAGCTGCAGATGCAAATCTCTGCAGGAAACTAAGTCTGCCTCTCATTAACATGCAGTGGAACCCCCTGAACAACAGAGGCTTCTTTGGAAGACAACCAAATGGGCTGTGCTCTGCAATAACCTCAAATCACATCCCACAAAACACATCAGGAAGAAAACTATAAACTACCCAATGTGTGTGCACAGCTTAGCATTGCCTACAAAAGTTACACTTACGTGCAACTTAACAGCAGTTTAGTTGGAAGGCAAAGTCATGCAGTACTTTCCTCCCACCTGGAATAACAAATTACAAATCCACAACACCTATTTAGGACACTTCAAAGCACCTACCATAGCAATAGCAGAAAAAGTCTTCCACAGACTTCATCAGAGCTTCTGCTTCTTCAGTATCTACTGTCAGTCCATTTACAGGTAGCAGTGCTTTTGTTTCCTTCAATTGTGCAGCTTTCTCTTCTCTTTCACCTGGCAGTTACATATATAAATAAGACAAAAATAAATTAATAACTTACTGTAACTTCAAGTAGCTGGTCCCTTTACTTCAGACTAAAGACATTCAGGAAGGATTATTATGATGGAACAAAGAAAATTAAATACTTGGTGAAATCTTAATGTGGCGATTTTTTCCTATTATGTGGCAGCAGCTCCATAGCTACACACTGACCTCTGTCTGGAGAGACACTACAGCTTCCTGCCTTAAAGAGATGCTTATAAACTGGTGCAGAGACTTTCAGCTCAGCAGTGTTACACAACATTTATTCTGAGGTCCACCAGAGCGTGGTTTGAGTGCAGCAGACTGAAATAGGCCATGAAGCATGCGTGGCTCTAAAGTGCCTCCCTCAGAGGTGAGGAGAATGCTGCTGTTTGGAGGAGGCAGGCTCTGATTCTCCTGCAAACAAGTGACAAGAACAGCACTGTCCATACCTCACCAAAGGAGAAGAATCAAAAATCAAGTTTCATCAGAGAAACAATTTATTTAACTGACATTTCCTCCAGAATGTGACCCGAAGATGCAATTCTACATAAACAACAACACAGAAAAGCTGTTAGGATTCAGTATAGTAGCTCTGCTATGAGGACAGGTTACAAGAGTTGGGGCTCTGCAACCTGGAGAAGAGAAGGCTTCCAGGAGACCTTAGAGTAGCCTTGCAGGATCTGAAGGGGGCTACAGGAGGGCTGGGGAGGGATTACTGACAAGGTCTTGCAATGACAGAACAAGGGGCAATGGCAGAGGGGAGATTGAAAGTGGATGTTAGGAAGAAGTTCTTTACAATGAGGGTGGTGAGGTACTGGCACAGGTTGCCCAGGGAGGTTGTGGCTGCTCCCTCCCTGCAGGTGTTCAAGGCCAGGTTGGCCGAGGCCTTGAGTGACCTGTGCTAGTGGGAAGTGTCCCTGCCTATGGCAGGGGGTTGGAACTGGATGATCCTTGAGGTCCCTTCCAACCTTACCATTCTATGTATCTGAAGCTGAGAGAGCTCAAGACTCCTCTAGCAGAACTATCAGTCCCATGGTACACAAGTCATCTTAGAACATCAGAAGATTTTCAAATCAGGTGAGTTTTAACCCCCAGGTAGAGAAAGCCAAGAAATTATAATAAGACTATGAAAACAACCCCTGCAGAGACACTGAAAAAGACAACTTATGGGCCAAAATTATTCTGCGACAACACTCGTGTACATTTATTTTATCACCTGTGCTTAAGGAAAATTGCACACTGAAAATAACTATTAGCAAGGAAAGAGGTAAAGTAAATGTGTGTGTGGCTGAAAGTGTTCTGCTTTGTTTGATAATGCATCCACCCAGTTCACCTGTGAGCTTTTTAAGGCCATCCAGGTTTTACAGCTCAGGAAATTGGACAATAACTTCAAGTTAAAGAAAAATCATTTTATGATTATCAAAGGATCACTAAAAAGCCACAAGAAAGACAATTACCTGAGGCAGAATTTTGGAGCCAGGGAATTTAAAAAATATGAGCTATCTACAGTAATTTTCTGTTTGTTGTGACTGAGGGAACAAGATGGGTGGTCTCCACTGGAATGGGACTGAAATTTCTTATCAAGTGTTTTAAGCTAGCTGTTAGCTCCATATCCCTGAACTGGCTAAGAGACACAATATGAAAGCTTTCTGACATTCAAGCCTAACAAGCAAGCTCTAGAGTAAGGCTGTAAAAGGAGACCAGTTAGCCAAAACTGAGATAAACTCAGAAAAAAAAGCACAGAGCTCTGAACTAGGCAGGGTATAGCTGAAGCTGTGTGGCAAAGAAAAGACATCTCCTGACACATTTACAGAGCCACAGAGGAGGATGATGGAAACAAATGAAGCACCCTGAAAAAAGGAGGCAAAAAGTGATCTTATAAACCTCTTCAAAAATAATTTGTGTCTAAAAGTTTGGCAACTGCCTTTTACTTTTCATTTTGAGAACCTGGGAAAAGAGTTGACTTAGAAATAAGAGAAACTAGCAGCCATGTAAAACTTGAGAGACATAGATTAATTCTGTTAATTAACAGTGTTTTCACTACACTTCATAGAATCATAGAATGGTAAGGTTGGAAGAGACCTCAAGGATCATCTAGTTCCAACCCCCTGCCATAGGCAGGGACACCTCCCACTAGTACAGGTTACTCAAGGCCTCCTCCAACCTGGCCTTGAACACCTCCAGGGAGGTTCCTAGTGGGGCAAGTTGGTGAAAAAGAAACCAAAAAAGCCTCTGCAAAATCTCAGCACTGCAAGTTGGTTCTGGGGGTCCCCATCTCCCTAGGATGCTGTAAAGATGTCTGCAGTGCCCTGATGGCTGAAGCTCTGGGATATCTTTAATAAAAAGCATGAAGCTTCAGATGTTCCTGCTGGAAAGCTAGGATATTTTGCTACACACATTGTGACTGTCCCCAGCACTCCATACTTCTGCTCTCCCAGTCTCTTAGAGCATTCACATTGTAGTCTGTTTAATGTAAGCACTAATCTGTATTTTGCATCTTTTTCTGCCTCACCTCTAGTTTTTAGGGCAGTCTTTCTATTGTGGTTGTAACTGCTTGATAAATTAACTGAACTGTGTTCAGTGTTTGGAATCCCCAAAAGCTTTTTAATTTTAGATTTAAATTTCAATCACTTTCTATTTTGTATATGCAGAACAGAGATAAGAGTTGAAACATCTACCCTTAAGATTGAGGTTAGTTGGTTTATGCACATAGATCCATGCCAGGATGCACTGCAAGAAGCAATGCAAACACCATTTTGGAAGTGGACATTGTTTAATTTCATCCATTTGACACTACAAAAACACTGCCCAAGAGCAAATATCTTGTAACTGGAATAAAAGATCAGGATTAGCAGAACCAAACACTGCCCAAGAGCAAATATCTTGTAACTGGAATAAAGGATCAGGATTAGCAGAACCAATGTCAGGTTTAAACACATGAAATCACATCTGATACAGCCAAGCACAAGCATGGGTGTTAAGCCAGTGCTTCCCATGGCACAGAGCCACAGTGTATTTTCCTTAGAGTAACTCTACCTCTGTGCACAGAAAAATGACTGTCCAAGTGAGCAGGACAGCAGCAAAAATCCAGAGCTCCACCACAAACAAATGATCGCAAGACAAATACCTCCAGAATTTTACCTAGCAGCAAAAGCATTTTTAGGAGCAACTGTTTATGTTACAGACTAAACACAGCTGTTTTCCAAGCAGAAATTAGCTAGTCAAGCCAGGCTGATTCTTCTCCCATACTTCACTCTCAACCTGCATCTTCTCCCTTTTCCTAGGGAGGCAAATATACCTTTCATTGCTGGTTAAACAGTGCCCATCAACACTTTCCCAATAAGCACATATAAAGGCTTCCCCAAATTATTTTAAAATCTAATTCCTAAAATTACCATCCAATACTCAATGGACTATGTTTTATGAACAGTAAAGTTTCACTGTTTCACTATAAAAAAAAATTAAACAAACCCCACACCTTAGATGTGCTTAAAGGAGCACCAAAGTAATGCAGATGTAATTTTAAGTCATTATGGTATAGATACAAATTTCTGTCTACTAAGTAACAGTGATACAAAAAAGCCACTTAAAAATACTATCTTGTCCAAAATGTGCATCTGTATTAACAAGGCATGAAGTGATCTAAAGAACCAGAACCATTTGAGGAGTCCACTACCTGTTCAATGTCCTGTCCAGCCTTCAGAAGTGGGAAAAAAAGCCTTGGATGAGAGAATTTAACATTCCCTAACAAATGCAGGACACGCTGTGAAGTTGTACAGTTTAATGCTTCGTATTGGACTAGATTGTCACATGAGTTAAGAAAAAAAAATGCATGTTCCCAGGCACAGCTGGAAGAACACTGCAAGCAAGACCACTGATACTGATGATTGTTATGTACTTAAACAGCTATTTTTTTCCATAGTCAGTGTAATCCGATCAATTAGCCACAAGATACAAATCTTTGCTCCCCAAAGTTCAGCATTATGCAACACATATTAAGCAGCTTGGGAAATACAAAAAAAAAAAAAAAGTAACACTGAAACTTACAGTATTTAACAAAATCCTTCTGAAGTTCTTTCCTAGAACTGATAAAGGTTCTTCCTCTCTCAGTTCCAGCTATGAACACTTCTGCTTCAAATACAGCAATACAGGCAATTTCTGCTTTGGACTTGGCAAGTTCTTTACACTAAAGAAAGGAGAAAAAAAGCTTTTATTAGTAAAGAGTACAGTTAACAAAAATTTATCTGGTACCATGTAAACCAGTTATTGAGGTCTGTGGTAATGGGTTGGACTTGATGATCTTTGAGGTCTCTTCCAACCTTGCTTATACTGTGATACTGTGATACTTCTGCTGCCAGCACCCACCCTTCAGAAGATACTGTAACATATCAGCCACTAGCAAAGGGTAATTTATACATTTAAAATGTTTCTCAGGAGGAATCTTTAAAGCACTGCAGATGCATTAAGTGAAATTATAGCCTTGTCTAAACTCTGGTTTTAATTACTTGTGACATCAATCCATGTGAAGCTATCACTTCTCTGTTAACAGGATCATATTGGGTGTCTTATTGTAACTTTCAACAGAGTGTACTGGATTTTTGTTCACTGACAGCTTCTCACACACCATGTTCTGTTCAGGAAGGTGTGGCTGCAAGCAGGAAGGCTGCTGCAGTCTGCCCTGTACTCTCAGCTGTGCCCAGGCTCAGGTGAATTCCTTCTGAGCAGAAGCACTGTGCCTTCCCAGTGAACACCTATGTGCGTTCCGCTGGGGGAAATTTCTGGCAAGGAAGAAAGGCAGGAAGCCTGAGGTACAAGGAGAGAGCAAAGATCCTAAGAAAATCAGTGAGGTCATAAGGAAATGATCACAAGAAGTCAGTTTCTCCCACAAACTCAGATCAGTGTTTGCTGCAACCTATACAGACACCAACAACTGCAGCATGAGAGGAAAAAGGACACAAAGCCTTTAGGAACTGAATATATCCACTGGGAAAAAAGGCTTGGAATCACTTACATTATAACCATCCCACTCAAAGTTTCATTGCTAAAAAGAAAATGTTTGTTCCTGCTCATAGTTTAAGAAAGCAAATTTAAAGAACCAAATCCTTGACAGTGCCCTTAAGGAAACAGCACAGACTGTTTGGTCTCACAGCCCTGGCCAGCCTTAAACCCTGCCATATAGTGATTGAGTAACTGCTACAAGACTGGTGATATGGCAACTTAAAAAAAGGTGTATTCTGATCAAGTTTTGTTGAGTTTGTTCAACAGCTGTGGACAAGGTATGAGCTTCAAGATCATTTATCCACTCTATATTACTGATCAGAATGCCCAGAACATACTCTTGCCTTTCAATCATGCTCTACTGCAGCAATGAAGAAGTACTTCCCAGCTGACAAAACAATTTTTAAAACTACCAACCAACCACACCAAGAAACAAAATTACAGGCAAGAAGCTGTTAGCATGATTTTCTGTAAGCAAAGAGCCAAAATTACGGCTGATTGGATGGCACACAACAAGATAAAAATAGAACATCACACCTTTCCAGCTCCCCAGCAGGAGGAAATATATTGCTGCACATGCCAAGACAGAGTTATGACCCAGCTACTCAATTTCTCTACTAACCATTGACTCAAGTGCTGACATCAGGAATGTAACCACCAGTTTGCTGCAAGAGGTATCCTCCTCTTCGATGGATGTTGCTGGTGCAGTAGTTTGGGCCATTTTCCTCCTATAAAATAAAATTTAAAAGCTCTTTATGCAAGCAAATTAAAACAAAATAATATTTATTAAATCCAGAATGCCTCCCCCATACACAAGCAAACAAATACACAGGTAAATGAACTGCAGGGAGTTCTCTCTTGTTCTTCCATCCAAAGCTGGAGCTAAATATTCAAAAGTTTAAATGTTGTGCCATGACTAGACTACAAACCCTCTATGCCTAGAAAGATGCTTATTAATTGATTAGCTGAATTTGTATTGATTTTTCTAAGCATGTTTGCAGCTCCAGGTGTTTAGATAAACACCCTAAAAGACACTAGCACTGATGTGCAGAAATGGCAAATCATAGTTATGAAGCAAGCATTAGAACAATCCCTCCCCTCTAATCATCATGGCCTAGCTGCAAATAAACCATCACCCTGCCCCAATATCATGGCCTCAGAGACTACAGCATCAGTAAGCACAATGTGACATCTTTATTTGCTTGTTCTTCAACTGTAGGATTAACTTCAAAGCTAAGCAGTCCTGAATTTCAGCAGAGACACAAAAGAGATTTAAACCTATTTTCTGTACGGTGTTCAGGAGACTTTCAACTTATTTAACACATAAGTAAAAATCAGGACTTGTTTATGCTCCTGCCGGCAGAATTGTCTCTACAGAATGAATATATTGAGACTGAAGTTCCAGCAGCTGCTAGGAGTACATTTCTCTATTGGAGTGTTGCAACTTGCTATGCTTACACATATCTAAAGCAATAACCTGGCATGCCTGGAGGAGGAGAGAACTGGTGGAGATTTAGCTGTTACAACTGCATGTGCAAGTCTGGAGAAAAATCACTTCAGAAGATAGGTCAGATAAATGAGACATTTCACAACAGCTTGCTACTCCTCTAGAAACTGGACACACGACATTGCTCAAGTTTTCAGAGGTGATATGTACCCCATTAGACATGCAGACAAGTCAGGGCAGCACAAATAACCACTGTGTGGGGTAATCCCTGGCACTATGTTCTTTTAACAGCACTTCAAACTCAAAACCACAGCAGGCAGCAACACTGCAAGCAACATCCAGCAGCCTTCTGGCTCAGAAACTGGGACAATAAGGGACACTGAAACTTAGGCTAACATCTTGGCATGAGTTTACAGCAGCCTGCCTGAAGAGCAGTTACTGATCCCAAGAATGGAACGAGGTCCCCAGAGAGACACAGGTACAAACACTTCGGGAAAGGGAATTGCTCCAGCTTTGGGCTTCTGTTTCTCCTCTTCACCCTTAGTCCTCTTCCAAAGTCCTGCACCCGGGTGGGCACAATCCCAAGCACAGCTCTAGGCTGGGTGGTGAATGGCTGAGAGCAGCCCTGAGGAACAGGACCAGGGGGGTCTGGGGTGATGAAAAGCTCAACATGAGCCTGCAGTGTGAGTGCAGCCCAGCCGGCAATGATCTTTGAGGTCCCTTCCAACCTTACCATTCTATGATTCTATGAATTGCATGGTACAGAGAGATGCTCTCATTGCATTCTCCGTTGCCAATGAACCATGTAACTGCTGTCCAAAGAGACAAATCACACCTGCTGCCTCAGCATCGATGAAGAAATGGTGAACTTTAGGTGAAATTTGCTCGCTGTAATGTCATTATAATACAAAAACCCACTCCTGGGCACAAACTGCCCGCCTCCAAGGCAGACCACGCCTAGGACACTCCTCCCTGGGCATGCGTGGAAGCCTCGTTGGAGAAAGGCAGAGACTGGCAGAGATTCACGGGCAGGGTGTGTTGCTAAGCCTGAAAGAGAGCTTCTTAGCAACAGGCGCTTCGGAAGCTTTCCCTGCCACCGACCAAAAGAGAACTTCCAGATCAGTTAATATGAGTTATAATTACATATAAATCCTTCAGTTTAACTGAAAAGATGAAACTTTGCCCAAGTAAAATCTTGTCACAATGACCAGAACCTTGCAAAACACACTGGTAGAGTAGTGAGGATGTAGCATTTAGTTACCAGCTGGGGTTAAACCACAGGCAGGAATAGTTAACCTCCCTCAGCTGCTCACATGCTCCCCCCTGAAGGAATGGGGAAGAGAATCAGTAAAAGTGACAAAACTTGGGGCTGAGATAAAGACAGTGTAAGAGGTAAAGCAAGAGACACACATGCAAGCAAAACAAGAATTAGTTCACCAGCTCCTCTTGGCAGACAGGTTGGTCAGCTCCAGAAAGCCAGGCTCCATCACACAGAATGGGGACTTGGGAAGACAAACACCATCACTCTGAATGTTCCTCCCTTCCTTCTTCCCACAGCTTTACATGCTGAGCGTGACATCGTTCATATGATATGGAATATTCCTTCATCAGTTGGGGTCAGCTGCCTCAACTGTGTCCCATCCCAACATCTTGTGCACCCCCAGCTTACTCACTGGTGGAGTAGGAAGAGGAGCAGGAAAGTCCTTGACTCTGCAAGATCTGCTTAGTGATAATGAAAACATCCTTCCTTGTCAGCACAAATTAACTCTATCCCAGCCAAAAGCAGCATGCTGCCTGATGCGAATGCCACCACAACAGAGGGCTAAAAGTCCCTCTGGAGTTTCCTTCTACAATGAGAAAAATCAAAGACCAAACCCAGCACCTTTTCAGGAAGCCAAATCAAACCAATGCATTATCTCACTTCACATGTTTCTTGATGGCTTTTACTTTTTAAGAACCAGAAACACTAAATGTGAGCAAGAATAAACCCACAAAACAAAGCTACTTCCCATCTTCCCAGTACTCATACAGGGGCAGACAGGCTAATCTTGATAAACCAGTAATAAATACTCCCTGTAGAAGTTTGCTTGTCAGACACACAAAAAGCAAAACTAAACAAAATAATTAAACCTGTGGTAATTTTGCACCACACAGAATTTGGGATTTACTCCCCAAAGGAGTAAATAACCACACTTACTCAGAATTTGGAAGTTAAAATGAAAATAATATTTACGAAAGGTAGTAGTACAACCTAAATACAAAAGTCAATGAAATATAAAAGGTAATAAACATGTACATATACATACACATAATCTAACAACAGCTCAGACCCCCCAGCAAAGCCCAGAAGGCTGTTGTCAGCTAATGAATATTATCTTTTGTCATCCCTGCCAGTGTTCTTACCATAACCCAAACAGGACAAGCAAGCCAGGCCAGAAGGAGAGAAATGAGAGTCAAGAACAAGCTGTGCTTAAGATTATATAGAAATTCTGCAGACCAATGTAATGGGATAAAGATATCTCTTGTTTTCCTCAGCCCACTTTGGGGACATGTAACCCCCTGGACTCTTGAATTCTCTAGAAAACCTCTATTAACAATTAAGACATTAGTCTTAAACCTGTAACAAATTTTAAAAAGAAAAGCTGCTATTCAAGCATATAAAGAATACATACAGAAAATCAGGGGAGAACAATTAAGGAATGTGTATTTCTTGGAGAAGTTTCTTATTAAGCGTGCCGGTTTGAGGCTAATTGGAATATTTTAATGAGATAAATTAGATCATTAGGTGTGAAAAGAAAATAATAGTGATGTCTGTATCACTCATTGGTTCTGCTCAGGGACATAAAACCAAAAAAACGATAACAAAGTTTCTCAGTCTCTGTCNAAAACCTCTATTAACAATTAAGACATTAGTCTTAAACCTGTAACAAATTTTAAAAAGAAAAGCTGCTATTCAAGCATATAAAGAATACTTAGAACTCCTTGTTGGCTTTCTGTGGAGAAATACCTTACATTAAATGGACATGTGAGCAATCAAACCTTTGTTGGATTGCTGTAACTGGTAGTTGCAAACCAAAAGCTTTGCAGCCTGCATGAAGGTTTATCTGAAGGACAAGGACATGAGCTACCAGCAACTTGGCAGAAGAAAAATCAACAACAGGATGTTAAAGGAGAAACTGAGATTCACATGCAGAGCACGTGGACAGATAAGACTAACCAATTCCTTAATGCCACAGAGCTTGTGCTTTAATGACTTGGACCAACTGCTAAGCAATGATCTAATCTGCATATTCTGTTAGAAAATATAAGTGAATGCTCATATTCAATAAAACAGCATTGCTTTGATCATATTGGTCTGTGTGTAGCTTTGTCCATGATCTCCTGCAGCTTTCTGCATCACACCCCTGCTCCTAAGCCCTCTGAGATAAAGGAGGGGGTGGGAAAAAGGAGGGTAGTTAGTTTGGAGCCCTCTTGAGCAGTTCTGCTGTTCTGGAGGGGGGTTGAATTTCTGTATTACTTTTAACTTGTATGTGATTGTATATAGGTGTAAATACCTGTATATATTGTGTGTATATGCTTGTAAATTTGTGCTACACTGTAAAATATAGCGTCATCCTTAACTTCCAGCCAGCTGAGTTAGTCTGGTGAATCAGGGCAGGGAAAACTCTAAACCTACACAATAAACAACAGCAGCACATCTTTGACACTGACAAAAAGAGCAGAACTCTTGAGAAATCCAAAATACAGCTGTATGCCAGGTTGTGTATGGCTCATCCTTACACACCACTGAGCATTTGCTGCTCCCAAGGGAAAAAAAAAAAAAACAACCCAGCTCCTGATAGATCCCCATAGGCCAGCTCTTGATATCTGGGGAGAAAAAAGTTACTCTAGCAGAGTATATGTCCTGGGCTGAAGCTGTGTGTTGTGGTTTGGGAGTTTCACACACACACACACACACACACACTCTAAATTAACCAGACTAACTGAGCCAGCTGCAAGTTAAGGAATGAAGCTGTATTTATGACCTGGTACAATTTACAAGCAGATCTATAC
>WBNM01006293.1:14882-34350 GCA_013399055.1 Ramphastos sulfuratus | reverse complement strand
GTTTGGTTTTTTTTTTCTTTCCCCTCATCAGCATCAATTTGCAAAGCTGCTTAAAGGAACAACAAAGGAAAAGCTGACACAGACCTGAGTTGGTGAGACAGAGCACGTCAGAATCACTGCACTCCTCTGGGGTGGCAATCACGTTTGCATTCCAGGTTCTATCCTGTTTTAACAAGCCCTATGCCCTCCAGACACCTCTCCTACAAACCTAGAGGTGTCTCAGGGCACACTTTTGGGACTACTATTGAGGAGTGAGCTGCTGGAAAGCAGCTCTATGGAGAAGGACCTTGGAGTCTCAGTGCCATGAGCCAGCAATGTGTCCTTGTTGCAAAGAAGGCCAATGATCTCTTGGGGTGCATTAAGAAGAGTGTGGTCAGCAGGTCGAGGAAGGTTGTCCTGCCCCTCTACTCTGCCCTGGTAAGACCACATCTGGAGAACTGGGTCCAGTTCTGGGCTCCCCAGTTCAAGAGAGGAGGAAACTATGGAAGGGAGTCCAACTGAGGGCTATGAAGCTGCTGAGGGGCCTGGAGCATCTCTGTAAGGAGGAAAGGCTGAGAGCCCTGGGGCTGTTGAGCCTGGAGAGGAGCAGCCTGAGCAATGCTGAGCTCAATGCTGAGCAAGACCTAAAGGCTGGAGTGCAAGAGGATGGGAGCAGACTCTTGAGTGGTGTCCAGTGATAGGATGAGAGTTAACAGATGTAAACTGCAACCCAGGAGATTCCATCTGAACAGGAGAGAAAAGTTCTTTGCTGTGAGGGTGCTGGGGTCCTGGATGAAGGTGCTCAGAGAGCTTGTACAGTCTCCTTCTCTGGAGAGGTTCCAAATTCACCTGGACATTTTGATCCTGGGCACTCTGCTGCAGGTGACTCTGTTTTACCAGAGTATTGAACTAGATGATGTCCAGAGGTCCCTTTTAAACCCCAACATTTTGTGATCTGGTAGCAGATCCAGTCCATACAAAGGAACTGAGAGCACGTTGTCTAACTGGGAAGCATCTGGGGCTCTGCTTGACCCTCTCTGTGGGACACAGAATTAGATGAGGGTAAAAAGTCAGATACTTCATTTAAATCCCAGAGATGTGTCTGGGATTCTGGGGTAGGTATTGCCTGTAAGAAGGATTTATTTTTTATTTATTTGTTTTTTAAATCCTAATATGATCCCTACAGGATGCTTTGGAGAGATCACAAGGGCTCTGCAGCTGCAGCTGTGGTTCAGAAGGGTTTATGAGATTGGGACAACACCATATGTGTCGTTGTCTCCTGTCTGGAGCCAAGCTAACCTTGCAGGCTTATTGTGTCTTGTATAGAATCATAGGATCATCGAGGTTGGAAAACACCTCCAAGATCATTGAGTCCAACTCTCAACCAAACACCACCATGCCCACTAAGCCATGTCTCCAGATTTTCTGTACACCTCCAGGTATGGTGACTCCACCACCTCCTTGACAGCTTGTTCTGATGCCTGAACACTCCTTCAGGAAAGAGTTTTTTTCCTAATAGCCAACCTAAACCAATTTGAGGTTGTTTCCTTTTGTTCTTTCACTTCTTACCTGGGAGAGGAGATGAACACCCTCCTGGCTCTGACCTCCTTTCAAGGAGTTGTAGAGAGCGAGAAGGTCGCTCCCCAGTCTCCTCCAGACTGAACAACTCCAATTCCCTCAGCTGCTCCTCATCAGACCTGTTCTCCAGGCCCTTCATCAGCTTCATTGCCCTTCTCTGTATACACTCCAGCACCTAAATGTTCTTCTTGGAGTGAGATGTTGAAGCCACTGCTGAACCCAGTATCTGAGGTGAGGACAAACACGTGGTATTTCCTCCAATCACCTCCCCGGCTCCAGTTGTTCTTAGCTCAGGGGATTTGCTGGCCTTATCACTTGTCTGCTTCATGTCACCCAGAAGATCTCTTTCCCAAAGTGGGTAGCCTTCTCTTGAAACCATTAACTGCATCCATGACATTACCTGGGAAATAGTTCCACAGCTCTGTCATCTGATGTGTGAAGAGCACCTGCCTGTAGTTAAAGCACCAGCTTCTAGATCATCTTTATATATATACATATATATATGTATATATAAATTATTCTTATTTTTATAAGGTGTCATTTCAGATCTAATTGTCTAGCTGACCTGTGCAGAAACAGGTTAAAATAAGGATCTCAGAGACTCAGAGAGTAGTAGTTACAATATCTCAACATTTATTTCTGTCTCGAAGGTGTTGTGGGATTTTTTAGGTGGCTTCTTGGTGTGGATGACTCAGTCACAGATTTGGGGGCTGTTGATAGGGTTGTCAGGGCTGCAGAAGGCTGAGTGGTGATGTTTTAGCTTCATCCCAAACTGCCAGACCCATCAGACTGTCTAAATGCACATGATGCTGATTCAGGATGTAAGTGAAGGGGAGGAGGGGGGAGAAGGAACTGTCAGTCAATGTGGTGTCATCTCAAGGAAATGTAAAGAACAATCCTCCAGATCTGAAAAGGCTCTAATTGAGCAGAGCCTACCACGTTGTCAGTGAGCCCTTAGAGCCTCTTGAGGCACCCCTGGGACAGGGACTTAGTGTTAAAAGCTCTCCAATCCGCATTGCAGGAGGTCCATGCACTTGGTGGCACAGGAGAGAAGCTGGTGAGAAGTCCGCTGGGGAAACTGAGGCACTGAGATAAGAACTGACAGACCTGTGTTCTAGGTCACCTTGGCAGGGTGGTTTCCTTCTCTGTTTAAGGTCATCAGTACCCCAAACTCCTTCACCTGAAGATTCATGGTGGTGTTTACATTCATGACACAATGTGAGAGCAGAAGCTGAGAGCAACTCCAGCCTATTTTTGGAGCATCCCATAGAGCAGAGAAGTCAAGATGCAGACTCTATGAGCCAGGTGATAGTTGCACTTGGCCCAGGGGAAAAAACACAGTGAGACTGCCCATAAGGTCCTAGGCCGATATTTAGGCACTGTTTACATCATGTGTCAGAACTCGACAGGCTGGAGAGTTGTGCAGAGAACCTCATGAAGTTCAGCAAGGGCAAGTGGAAGGTTCTGCACCACAGGGAGCAATAACCCCCTGCACATGGGGAGAAATAAGGGGCCAACAAGTTCATCAGGAGCCAGCAATGTGTCCTCATGGCCAAGAAGGCCGTTGGTGTCCTGGGGTGCATGGAGTGTGGCCAGCACATCGAGAGAGGTTCTTCTTCCCCCTCTATTCTGTCCTAATGAGGCCATATCTGGACTCCTGGGTCCAGTTCTGAGCTCCCCAGCTCAAGAGAGACAGAGAACTATCATAGGGGAGGTCCAGTGGAGGCTGGGAGATGCTGAGGGGCCTGGAGCATCTCTGTGAGGAAAGGCTGAGACCCCTAGGGCTTTTTAGGCTGTAGAAGAGCAGCCTGAGAGGGGATCTGCTTAATGCTCAGTGAGGGCTAAAGGGTCTGTGGGGGACAAGAGGATAGGATCAGACTCTCGTCAGTGGAGAATGGCCATGAAACAGAACATAAGAAGTTCTACCTAAAGATGAGCAGAAACTTCTTTGCAGAGAGGGTGATGGAGCCCTGGCCCAGGGTGTTGAGAGAGTTTGAGGAATCTCCTCTGGAGATACTCCAAACCCACCTGGACAATCCTGGGCAATCTGCTGTGGGTGACCCTGCTTTAGCAGGGGTGTTGGACTTAATGATCCCCAGAGATCCTTTCCAACCCCTGCCTTGCTGTGATCCTGTGACCTTTGTGAGCCCTACACACATGGGATTAAGGCTTTGCTGGAGAGCAGCTGTCACCAAAGAAACCCAGAGGCTCCTAGTTTCATTCAGTTTAATTGACTGGCAGCTTGGAGTGATGTTAGCACAAAGAAGTGTCCCAGAGGCTCTGGGAGGGAGGGAAACTGGACAAGACCTCTCAAAGCCAAGGCAAATTACAGCTTCAGTCCCAAGAATGAAAAATCCCCCTTCTCCTGTCGTTGTAGTGGAAAGGCTCTCAGGGAATGGCCATGATGTCACATGGGTTCTCAACAGCTACAAGTTGCAGAAAGGCATATTCCAATTAGATGTAAAGAAACCAACCCTGGAACCCCATAAGAGTGGCTAAGGAAAGAAAAAAGATCCAGAGAAGTGGTAGAACCTCAGTCCCTGGTGAACTGCCCTGGCCAGGTCTTCAGGGATCTCTTTTCAGCCTCTTATGTACTTCATTTGGCTCCTGGCCCAGAATATGTAGATTCAGGAAGAAAGTCTCCAGTTTTCTTCCAGAGATGCCATCATGCATAAAGAAGTTCTGAGACTCTATTTCATGGCTCAGCTCAATGTCTGAAGATGAGACATTAAGGGGAAAGGTGGAGAAGAATATTAAGAGGGAAAGAAAACATCTACCTTGAGGAAGTACTTCCAATCCTTCTTGATGAGTGTGTATGGAGACCTTTCCCCTGGGATGGGGTGAGAGGCAGCTGAAAAAAACAATAGGACAAAACTAAGGCAGAGACAGAAGGGTCTTTTCCTTGGGAGGACAGTTCAAGCAGAGAAGAGATGGAGTAAGTTCTCTGCTGAAGAGACTGTCCCTGTTCAAGATGGGTCCAAGATATAATGGGAAGACACAAAGCCCAGAGCAAGAGAAGCCACACCGCAAGATGAGCTGCCCCCTAACAGCACCACATCTCTTCAGCTCCCCGACAAATGAGCCCCTCAGGCTCTGCTTGACCAGAGATCTGCAGACAGATGAATGTCTCCCAATTCCAGCCAAAGAGCTAATCTCCTCTTGTTATAGATCTGGAGACTCCTGGCAGCTGTGGAGGTTAAGTGCACTCAGCAGGGTCCCAGGCTGAATGATGTGGAGGTGAGGCACTCACAATGGCCCTGTGGGAAAACAACAATGTATTTGGAAAGAGTCCAAATGGTCAACATGGAAAGGTTTTCCCCATGGGAATAGACTTATGTGAGTCAACCACCCTCACCCAAGGAGATATCCTTGTTGAATGTAGGAAAGGAGACAGGTAGAGTCTGGTGAAACTCTGTCTTTACGAGGACCTGTGTAGCTGAGGTGTCCATACATCTATAAGTGATCAGGTTTAAACAACCATGGCATTTTAGTGACCTCTTTATACCCACCCATCCTATCTTCATGCTCAGAGGATTGGTCTTGGACAAGGAGAACAGTGAAAGTTTCTGGGAGACACATTTCACATCATGGGGATGGGTTTCCATCTGTCCTGGTTTGATCTAGACCAGAAGAAATTCAGTCAGTGGTGGCACTTCTCAGCTCAGTCTCTGCTCAGTGAGGGCACTTTCTGAAGTTCAGGACAGGTTTGTACAGGCAGTGGCTGCTTCTAGCCATGAGAATGCTGATGGGGAGAGTCTCTGCCAAGGGCTGGGCTGCAGAAAGGCTCTTGCTCCTGTGCAAGGAGCCTTGCTCCTGTGCAGACCGAGGGCACTGCCACATCTTGTGCCCTACTTTGGTGTGCCATCATGAGAAGGATGGCACCTGACAGGAGGAGTAGACAGAACAGGTGACCCTAAACTGACCCACAAGGTATTCCATCCCATAGATATCATCTCCAGGATAAAGCTGAAGGATCACTAGGGTCAGGCCTCTTCTTAAAAGGGTGGTGGCAAATGAGGACTTCGTCCCTTCTGCCTTCAGTCCTGATCTGTGTGTTCCTGAATCCAGGTCCTGCATCCAGTTCCTATCTGCTGCTGAGTCTAGTCTGAGACTTCCTCACTGCCCACCCCTAGCATCAGTGGTGATGGTGACAGCATTGCCATCAAGGGTTGGGTTCAATATCAGTTGTATATCTGTTTGTGCCTACCTCATTAGATTGTTCTTATTTCCATTAAAAGCATTTTGGTTTCATGCCCAACCCACCAGTCTCTCTTCCTTATTCCCTTTCTCTTCTTTTTAGGAAGGGAGAGGGGTCATTAGAGTGCCTCTGTCATGCATTTGGCCAACACAGCCCTAACCCTTGACAGCCTTACTGATGCCCAACTCAAACCAGGACACCATCTTGAATGGCCTTGTGCTTTTGACTATAGTTAGTTGAGAACATGGAACACTTCAAGGGAGATACTCCAAGCTTCTTGCTATTGCCTGCTTTTTCTTCTAGTCTTTTTTGTTATGCTGTCATGAAATTTCTGAGAAAATCATGAACTCAAGCAAGCTTGGCCCAAATCTGTCTAAATCTGATCTTAAATAAGCTTGACCCAAATCTTTGTGCAAACTTGAGCTTAGGAAACATGCTGAGTCTCAAAGAAAGGGTTTGTGGCAGAGCAGGCAAAAGAACCTGAGTGTTTGAATGTTGGTTTTTAGCAGTTCCTACCCAGAATATGACCATGTCTCTGTTTTCATTCATGGAAGAGTGGATGAAGGACATTGCCATGTGCAATGAGACAGTCAAACATCTGCTTTGCACAGGTCTAAACAGTTGCACGTAGAGCAGTGGGAAACCAGGACTCCCAGGGATGTGTGGAGACAAGATGTCATTCTGCAGAGAGTTCAAAAGCACCTTGTTCCTGTAAAAAAAACCAACCCAGATGATTTCTTCTTTCTTGCCTTTGCAAGAAAATATTCCATTTTCTCCTCTCTCTTCAGGTGTTCTCCTCTCACTGAAGCGGAAAAGTCTCTCAGGTTGACAGTGTGAGCCTGCCTAGGCTGGACAAACACAGTGCTGGGAGCTAGAGAGGGGTGATAAATGGCCAGGCCTTGCTTGTTAAGACAGAAGCTGCATTAGTAAATCTGCAAGCTTTCTCTCCCAGCTTTCCCCCAGCATCCATCAAGCTCACCCTCTGGACTGCTGGTAGTTCAGATGGTTCCTCCTGTTTGCTTTGCCACCAGATTCTCCCCCTTCATCCTCCTCTCTCACCTTTTAGCTGGCTCATTACCTTGAGCAGGCCAGAGGGATGTTGTGGGTGAGGTTTCTACAGCAGTGAAGTCCACAAGATGTTGGTTATTCCCAAGTTCACCTCCTTACGGGTAGACCATCAATTTCAGCAGCAGAAGCTTGAGGTACCCATGTGCCCACATGAATGCACGCTCAAACCTTCAAGCTGCTGCAATTAACAGGACAGCTTTTAATTGGCAATTACAATTCCATTAAGCTGGGTCTGGCAGATCATTTGCTCTGTCAGGAGAGCCCTGAGGCAGAGAAGATTAGTTGTTGGCAGGATCCAAGCTCGCGCTCCAGAGCTGCGGAGGAAAAGACGACAGGTACCAGCTGTGCTTTCTCAGCTGGAGAAGGTGGGAGGGAGAATTACACTTGAAACTCCCTTGCCTTCCTCACCCAGGGGGCAGCTGTATCCCACCTGAAACCTTGGGAGAAAAGCTCTGGAACACCAGGTATGGGAGAGGCAGAGACTGGACCAGGATCTGTGAAGCAGAATGGACTTCAACCCTGAGCATCTGTGGAACAAAGCCTGGAGCTTCTGGTTGGAAGGGAAAAGCACATGTGGTTGGCTGCAATACTGAGGCTCTAAGAGAAATCCATTGCTTGAAGGTTTATGAGGTCTGGATATAACATCTGGGAGCTGCTGGACCATGGGCTCCTTCCGGATGTGGAGAATTTATCAAAGGAGGTTGCTCAGGAACTATCCTGCTCCAGTTTCAAGCCACTGCCCCTTATCCTATCTCTGTATGCTTTTCTAAAGATGGAGAGGAGAAGGTACACCCATGGTCACTTGAATATTTCAGACTTCCAAGAATCCCATCAGGAGGTGAGATACCAGAGGAAACCTTGGCCACATGGTTTTGGGACCATACACCAAGAAGTGACTTACTCTACAAAGGTCCTAGAGCCTCTGGGCACAGTTTGCCAGCTTGTGTCCAGCACTGCTTTAACAGATGGGAGATCCATTTAGTGCATCATCTGCTTGTTTTCTCTGTCTGAGCTCTCAGCAGTCTGTCTCCATCCTGCCTCTCATCTCACATTCACAGCCAGAAGACCAGTTCTCATCTCCAATCAACTCAAGAGTGCAGATGCTATTGCTCCCTTAGCAGATTTTTCTGCAGACAGATTGATGTTTTCCTTGACTTGGAAGAAACCTCCCATGAACTTCTATAAAGTGACTTCATTTTATTTTCAGTCTCACCACAAAATTCTCCTTTGATGAGATATTTAGAGACTCCTTTGGTTGCTTCTGAGATACATAGAATCATAGAAACACAGAATCATAGAATGGTTTGGGGGGGGAAAGGACCTTTAAAGGTCATCTAGTCCAACCTCTGTGCAGTGACCAGGGATATAGAATAATAGAATGGTAAGGTTGGAAGGGACCTCAAGGATCATCTAGTTCCAATGCCCTGCCACAGGCAGGGACACCTCCCACTAGTACAGATCACTCAAGGCCTCATCCAACCTGGCCTTGAACACCTCCAGGGAAGGAGCAGCCACAACCTCCCTGGGCAACCTTGACATCTTCAACTAGATCAGGTTGCTCATTCAACATGACCTTGAATTTCTCAAGGATGTGGTTTCTACATCATTTTATGTCAGTGGTTTGAACTGTCCAACCTGTCCATACCCATCAGAAGCTTGGTAGGACCAGTATCTACCATCCTCCCTTTCTTGGTTGTTGTCAGCATAGATGTCTCTCTTTGGTGGGATGTTCACATGCTTGAACACAAATAAATAATGGACACAACGATTTTCTCTGCTGCTGGCGGATCTAACTCTATAGATGGATGGTCAGGAGAGCTATTGAGCAAGAATTCCATTTTCATGCCTCATTCAATAGTTCTTGGTGTCTCTCATACTTCCTCACCTCTCAGACACACAATTGGATGTTACCAACCCTCTGACAATATAAGAATATGCAGATATTATTGACTTCTGCTACGGTCAGTTTGAAGATTTATTGACCTGAGAAGAGAATATTGACCTGAGATGAAACTGAGGTCAGTGTGTGGATCTCAGGGGAGCATAAATTTCCAAATTGACCTACCAAACAGAAGTCAATAAATGAATGGTTAATATAAACATTGTCTTACCAAAATTAATTCTCGGTGACATGGGTTCATGTGCAACTTTTATTGTGAAATATGGAAGGTGAGATTGGTTGCTGTATCTGAAGTATGTGAAGCAGTGTCTGATTATGGAGACTGATGAAACTGCTGAGCATTGGAGGGGGGAAGGAATTAGATGTGGTTTGAGTTTCATCTCCAGGCAGTAGTGGAGGAGGCTCTTGTTAAACAGAGCGGGGTAAGGGCGGTAAGACACTGGAACAGCTTGCCCAGGGAATTTCACAGAATCACAGAAACATTCCGGTTGGAAAAGAACTTCAGGGTCACCAAGTCCAACTGATACGATGGATGTGGTTGCTTCCTCCCTGGACGAGTTTAAGGCCAGGCTGGATGAGGCCTTGAGCAACCTGGTCTAGTGGAAGGTGCCCCTGCCTATGGCAAGGGGGTTCAAACTAGATGATTTTTAAGGTCCCTTCCAACCCAAACCATTCTATGATGAAGACAACTCTTGACTGTGCTTGGCAGGATGATGTTTAAACCTGAGGGAGAGAGTCTGTAGAAGGTGGCAGCTCATGACATCAGTTCTCCTGCATTGGAACTCTTGAAAGGTCTCAACAAGGTTAAAGGAGGATCCTTTACTCCTCCCACTGGAGTGGGACTGAGATCTTCATTTGCAATCAGATGTTTTTCAATTTAGTCCTCAGTTGAGGTGGACCATGGAGAAAAAAACATGTTTCATCTGTGTTGATATAATTTGTGATGCTTGGGGACATGTGGAGTGGATGTGCTGAGACCTACAGGATTTTATGGCCCTGTGGATGCTCCTGTAGTCCTTTGTTTCTGCCCACAGCTCCCCTGCACACACACAGATACGACCCATGTTTCTAGTGATTGCCATGTGGAATTTCCACAGGGGCATTTGCAAGTGGATTTTGTTGTTCACAAATGACTTGCAAATTTTAGAAGTGTTTAAAAGCATCTGAGGACTGCAGAATTTATTTTTGATCCTTCTTCTACTCCAGCACTGGATCTGGAGTATTGTCTCCACAACTGCTCTGCACAGCCTGCTCCAGGGCTCCAGCACCCTCACAGCTCAGACATTTCTCCTCAGGTTCAGATGGAACCTCCTGGGGCCCAGATTGTCCCTGCTGCCCCTTGTCCCTTGTCCTGTTGCTGGACATCACTGTCAAGAGTCTGTCTCCATTCTCTTGTCCCCCACCCTTTAGCTCTTGCAGAGCATTGAGAAGATACCATCTCAGGCTGCTCTTCTCCAGGTTAAACAGAGCCAGGTCTCTCAGCCTTTCTTCCTCACAGAGATGCTTCTGACCCCTCTTTGCAGCACCCACTGGACTGTCTCCAGTAGTTCCCTGCTACTCTTGAACTCAGGGACCCAGAACTGGACACAATACTCCAGCTGTGGCCGCACTAGGGCACAGTAGAGGTGGAGGAGAGCCTCCATCAATCTGCTGGTCACACTCTTTTTCCATGCACCCCAGGAGACCTTTGGTCTCCTTTGTCACAAGAATACATTGCTGGCTCATGGGCAACTTGCTGTCCACCAGCGTTCCCAGGCCCTTCTGTGATGGGTTTCATCCGACTGGCTTAGATACCTACAGAGTAGGTATTTCAGGTGTTTCCTCATAATGAACTTGTTTCATTTCTCTGTGTAGTTAGTGGAAGAGAAACCAGCATTTTGATGAGGTGGCTCATCCCACTTGAACAACTCAATCAATCATCCCTGAGATGTGCTTCTGATCCACTAGAGCCACTCTGGTTTACAAAACCACAAGGGCATTTTTCACAGCAGAGAAATCTCAGTCAGACAGAAGTACACTGAGATTTGGATCCAAATCTCACTGTATTCAGAAGTGTCTCTCCATGGACAGATTTTGGGTCAGACTGACCTAAAAGATCAGAAACTATAGCAGCACCTTCTAGTCTCTGCTCTACCCTGTTGGAGTTGTCCTGGCAGTGTCTCTGCATCACACTCCACACTTGGCCATCCACCTAATCACTATTTCATAGGTCTATCTCTGGAGACTCTCAGTGCAAAGTGATGTCAGGTCCATGGCCCTCCAGGCCTGCAGTGCGCAGCTAAATTGAACTCATCTATCTTGGCTTTAAATCACTGTCCAGATTGAACTTCTTTCAAATCTTTAAACCACTCCAAGGATTTGAATTGCTGGGCATATTTAAGAGGAACTTAAATTATTAAAGCTCTTAATGTTTGGGGTTTGGTTGTTGGGGATTTTTTTAGATGCATTTTGGAGCTGTCAAGCGAACAATCTTAAATGACAGATTGATGAATTCATTGTCCCTTACAACATCTCCAGGAGGAGGGAGGAACATGGCTCCTAGTGAAACCAGCTTTGCTAACAGATACAAGTTTCAAATCCTCAGTCTTTTGGGTCACCAGCACCCTTCTGCTGCAGACATAAACAGGTTCTAAGTTAGCCATGAACTCTAACTCAGCCTGCTGCTGCTGACTCTTGTGACCCTCTTCTGGTGACAGGGACTCTGCTTGTATAGGACACCCTGGGAAATGGTCCTCAGGGACAAGGGAGCAGAACAGAGCTGTCAGATATTTAAGGATGATTCCCATGGAGCAAAAGAGCTCTTGATTCTCCTTTTTGTGCCCTTTCAGTACTTAAAGGGGGCTACAGAAAAGATGAGGAGGGACTCTTGGAGGCATAGCAATAGGACCAGGGGTGATGAATTTAAAGTAGAAGAGGGACATTTAGACTGGATCTGAGAATGAAGTTCTTCACTGAGAGGGTGGTGAGACCTTGGCCCAGATTGCCCAGAGAGGCGAGAACCTGCTCCAGGTTGCTGAGACAGGTGGTAGATGCCCCATCCCTGGAACCATGGCAGCTTGTTTTGTTAGGAACTCTGAGCAACCTGCTGTAGTTGTAGATGTCTCTGCTAACTGCAAGGTGGTTGGACCTTTGAAGGTCCTTTCCAACCCAAACCACTCCATGATCCATAACTGTAGAATCATAGAATGGTTTGGGTTGGGAGGGACCTTCAAAGGTTGTCTAGTCCAACTCCCCTGCAGTCCGGGGAGTTGCTAGCCCATGTTGCTCAGAGCCTTGTCAAGCCTGACCTGGAATATCTCCAGGGATGGGGTCTCAACTACCTCTCTGGGCAACCTGTTCCAGTGTTGCACCACCCTCGTGGTAAAGAACTTCTTCCTAACATCCAGTCTAAGTCATCTCTTCTCTAATTTAAAACTATCGCCCCTTGTACTATCACTACAGGATGTGTAAACAGTCCCTCTCCAGTATGATCCATGCTTAGGAGATCAGGAGATGAAAGGAAAGGACTAGCATGGCTGATCTGAGACCTCTTGGTCAAAGTAAAGGGCAAGAAGCAACTTCACAGACAGTGGAAGCAGGGAGAACTATACTGGGAAGACTACAGGGACACTGCCTGGTCATGTGGACATGGTGTCAAGAAGACCAAGGCATCACTGGAGCCAAATTTGGCAGAGAGATAATAATAAGGGCTTTCATAGATACATTGACCAGAGAGGGAAGGCCAAAGAAAGGGTGGTCCCCTGCAGTGAGCAAGCTGACAACAGCAGATGAGAGGAAAGTTGAGGTATTCAACAACATTTCTGCCTCAGCTGTCACTGGCAGTCTCTCTTTCCACAAATCTCAAGTGGACGTACCACAAGATGGGGAATGGAGAAGCAAAATCTCTAAGAAAGTGGTTTTCATAATCACCTGAGTAATATGAACATCCACAAGTTTCTGGGACCTGATGAGATGCAGCACAGAGTCTGGAGGGAATTGGATGCTGCAGTTTCACAGAATCACAGAGTACATCTGATTGGAAGAGACTCCAAAGGTCACCCAGTTCAGCCCTCAACAGCACTGGGACTCAACTGTCAGACTGGTCAGTTGTCAGAACAGTCCCGGACATGCCAATGACCTGGGGTAATTAACTCTTTTTCAAGTGCTTCTGAGGAATCAAGAACCACAGAATCAAAGATTTTTTTCAGTTGGAAAAGACCTTTAAGATCATTGACTCCAATCATTTTCTAACACTGCTAATGCTGGTGCTAAACCATGTCCCTCAGCACCACATCTCTGCCCCTTTGAAACACCTTTGGGGTTGGGGATTTAACCACTTCCCTGGGGAGCCTGTTCCAGTGTTTGAGAACCCTTTAAGTGAAGAAGTTTCTTCTAATAACCCTGGTGATACTGTGATACTGTGATAAACTTCCTTTGGTGCAACCTGAGGCCATTTCCTCTCACCCCATCACTCGTTACTAGGGAGAAGAAACTGACCCCCAGCTCACTGCATCCTCCTTTCAGGTGACTATCATGACAATTGTCACCTTGCAGTTGTGGACACCTTGATTGAAGGGTGAGGAATTTTGCTATGGCTGTGGTTTGTTCAGTGCTGGCTATCTCATGAGGAGAGGACAATCCAGGCACATTTAGGAGTAGTCTGAAAGTCTGGGCAAAGCCCCAGTTTGTTTAGTTTTATTTTGCAAATCTCAGCTCCCAAGTCTATGAAAACCACTTCATGAGCAGAGCCTCCTTCCGCAGCCTTCTGGAAATAACCAACAGCAGAAAGATCAAAACTCCCGGAGGGATGATGGACCTTCAACCTTAATGTATATGGAAAGTTGTGCTCATCTCTGGGCTGCTTCTTCCCAGACAGATATTGTCATAATGGCAGGGAGTTCATATAAGAACAAGAGACAAATGACTGAGGGCTGGAAGGATTGATTTACAAGGGCAGGATGAAAAGAGCTGAATCAGTAGAGCTGTGATCAAGACGTGATGTGACATCTCCCTAAGTATCTGAAGGGCGTAAACAACGAGGAGCGGTGTCTTTGTGGGAAATGTCTTGTGGCTGCTTAACGACCTGCTTCATTGAGATGTAGCAGGCTACTTACTGTCTATTAAAGAAGTGCCATTTGGTCATTACCAGAGTATTTATGGAGGGTCTAATGGCTTTATTAAAGTGAGAAATGCAAAAGTAAAGAGGAGAGGAAGCGAAGCCCTGTCCATTCCAGGGGAAAGAAACACAGCACCAGGCTTTCACCAGAGATCACAAAGTGCTGAGGGTTGGAAAGGACCCCTGGAGATCATCTGGTCCAACCCTCTCCCCCCACTAAAGCAGGGTCACCCACAGCAAGTTGCCAAGCATCACACCCTGTGTTTGGAATGTCTCCAGAGAATGAGACACCACAACATCTCTGGGCAGACTGCTCCCAGGACTCCAGCACCCTCACAGCTAAGAAGATTCTCCTTGTCTTCAGATGGAAACTCCTGCATTCTAATTGGTGCCCCTTATGCCTTGTCCTATCACTGGGCACCACTGAAACCAGTCCGGCCTCAGCCTCTTGCTAAGTATTGAGAAAAACCCTTCTCAGTCTGCTCTTCTCCAGGCTAAACAGCCACAGGTTTTTCAGTCTTTCCTTCTCACAGAGATGTTCCAGGCCCCTCAGCATCTTTGTTGCCTCCATTGGACACTCTCCAGTAGTTGCCTATCTCTCTTTTGAACTAGGGAGACCAGAACTGGACTCAGTACTCCAGCTGTGACCTCACTAGGGCACAGTAGAGGGTGAAAAGAAACTCCCTTGACCTGCTGGTGACACTTTTCTTCATGCAGCCCAGGAGACTACTGGCCTTTCATGCACTGTGATGAAGTCATACACTTATACTGTGATACCGTGATTACCTGTAAGCAGGTTTGGTAGCAGAGACCTGAGGACAAGCTGTCTGGTGTGTATTATGTCCTACAGTGGAGTCCTTCATGCTTCTAATTATCCACAGAAGCCAGATTTTATCATTTATACTCCAAATTCATAATAAAGGCCAAACTTGCCCACAGGAACTTGCTGGGTCTGAGCTAAGACTACTTTTCATTACAGGTGGTGTGAGGGTTGGAAATTGAAAAGGGTGGAGTTGACCTTTCCTAATTTTAGGTGCTCATCAATCCATTAACATGTCCTTGGTTTGAATTTTCAGGGGCTGTCAGGGTGGGAGTTGTCTCATCCTAGAGTAGATTCCTGCTTGGGTCAGAGGAGCCCTGACCATAATTCACTGACTGTCCTGAGAGTTCAGACAACTGATTTGCATGTGGACACTTATCCTAAAATTAGGAAAGGGTAAATCTACAGCTGCCAGCTTCTCTGTGGAGATTTAGAACCTGCCTGTACGTGATTCTGAGCAACCTGCTCTAGGTGATCCTGCTTTAGCAGGACTAGATGACCTCCAAATGTCCCTTCCAAGCTCCATTATGCTGGGATTTTGTGGTTGACATATAAGAAGAGATCTTCTCCATCAGAAGATATCCTTTTCTCTGGATCATCTGGCCCTTGCTGTTCAAAACTGTGATACAAACCTCTCTTTAGTGCATTCTCATTGTCCTCCTTTCCCTATAGAAGAAGATACTGGGAGGAACAGCAACACTGGCCAGTGTGAGAAGGGTTGGTTTGGGAGCTGTGCCATCTGACAAGCCCATGGATTGTGCTGGATCCTTTAATAGCACTCAGAGGGTGCTAATTCCCTCATCTCTCTATTTTTCCTCCTCTATCCTTAGCTTGCCTTCAAGCTTTAAAGAGAAGCCACCTGGCCATGTTCCTCTCTTGCACCTGCTTTTCCCTGGATTACATATCTCAGAGCTGAGACCCAAGTAACTTAAGAATGTTCCCTAATGGAGACTGTGCTGCCCTTACCTCCTTGTGAGTGTGTGAAATGCAACCCCAGCACGGGCAAGGCCTTCATGCTTGTGTTGGAACTGGGCTGGTGTTGAGCGGCCAGAAGGAGACTGCTGACAGACATAAGAACCAAGGGCATCCCAATTTGGAGCTGTCTCCAGCTTTTAAAGCACAAGGAACAGACAGGCAGGTCCTCAGGCTCATATCACAGGGAGATGAAAGCTCCTGTTACTTCTGCCCTGAGCCATATTCCAACCCATGAGTTCTCCTAAAGGACAACTAGCTCATTGCTGAGATAATTCATGGTTGTTGCAGGGTCAAAGTTATGCAAACTTGGAGAACTTGTAGGCTTGGGGGCCTCATATAACCTAATCTACTTAGTAGGTCTTAGAGAGCTTTCTTCATCTGACTTATCCACCTTCTCATATGTCATAGAATCATAGAATTGTTTTGGTTGGAAAAGATGTCCACAATCATTGATCAACCTTCAGCCTAAGACTACCGTGGCCACTAAACCACGTAGTGAAGTGTCAACACACTTTGGAGCAGAAGTTTCCTCAGTTCTGAAACAGGAGGAATTAATGTCTTGAAACTAGACCAACAATCCAAAGCCTTGAGTTTTCTCCTCTTGCACTTTTTGTGTGTCCTCAGGCATGTCATGTACTTTGCCTATATCTCAGGTTTTTGGAGATGTGAGGACTAATCCCATGAACATGAAATTACCTCTAGTCCCACAGGAAAAGTGAAGATCAGTCCATTGTTCAACCATGACTCCCAAAAAACCCTTTAGCCCCACTCACTAAAACATTGGCCTCAAGCTCACTAAAAAAGTAAGACAAGAAACTCAGAAACTGAGTTGGGCTTTGTATCAAGCCCAGGGAAAGTAACAGCTTAGCCTTCTCCAAGCCTATAACTGAAATGTAGATGAATTACCCTCAGGTCATGAGTTCTCTGTTCCCCCAGTCCCTTCTATCAAGCACACTGTGAAAAATGCTGACAGAGTTGAGGTTGTTCAGTCTGAAGAAGAGAAGGTTCCAGGTAGACTTTATGGTAGCCTGCCAGTACTTCAGGTGGAAGTATTTTCCCCAGAAAGATGGGGATAATCATTTCAACAGGGCCTGTTGCAATAGGACAAGGGTCAGGTTTTAAACTGAAAGAATGAGATTCAGACTAGAACTAAGGAAGAAATTGTTCACAAGGAAGGTGGTTAGGCACTGGCTCAGGTTGAACAGAGAGGTGGTAGATGCTCCAGGTCAAGTTGTCTGGGGCTCTGACCAACCTGCTCTAGTTGAAGACATCCCTGCTGACTGCAGGTAGAATGGAGCTAGATGATCTTTGAGATCATTCTAACCCAAAGTATTCTATGATTACTTCTGTCTACATTCCCTTGATGAATCCATGCATTTCTGGACTTTTCAGATGCAGAAAGAGGCTACAAAAATCCACGCAGAAGAGTGGGTGCACTGTTCCCAGCCTGACATTTTTGAGTCAACTTTGTTGGCTGTTATCTGAGCCACTCTGTTGGACAGTAAAATAACACAGGATCAGCTGAAGAGGGGTTGTTGGCTTTGCAAAGAAACCATTACTATCTCCAGTGTTGCCCAGACACTGTTTGGCTTAGAGACTGAAATCTTAAGGAGATGAAGCCAATGGTCTCATGAATGTGTGAAGAAAAGTGTGTCCAACAGTTCTCTGTCCTAGTGAGGCCACAGCTGGAGTACTGGGTCCAGTTCTGGGCTTCCCAGTCCAAGAGAGACAAGGAATTAGTGGAGAAAGTCCACTGAGGGCTGCAATGCTGCCGAGGAGCCTGGAGCATCTCTGTGAGAAGGAAAAGCTGAGAGACATGAGACTGTTTAGCTTGGAGAAGAGAAGCCTGAGGGGGGGCCTTCTCTATGCTCAGCAAGAGCTGGAGGGCAGGGAGCAAGATGATGGGGCCAGACTCTTTTCAGTCATGCCCAGTGACAGGCCAAGAAGCAACACACCAGTGACAGGCCAAGAAGCAACACACACAAACTGGAGCCTAGGATGTTCCATCTGAATAGGAGAAACTTCTTAGCTGTGAGGTGCCCGAGCTCTGGAGCAGGCTGTCCAGAGAGGTTCTGGATTCTCCTTCTCTGGAGAGATTCCAAACCCACCTGACCATTGTGATTCTGGACAATCTGCTGTGGATGACCCTGCTTTAGAAGAGGGGGTTGGAATAGATGATCTCCAGAGGTCCATTCCAACCCCCACCATTCTGTGACTCTGTGATTATCAGATGTCTTCTCCTGAACCTGTGCACAGTGTAATGCTTGGATCCATCCAGACCCAGGGTCTGGCCATGGGTGCTCAGAGAGGTGTGACTCCTGTGAGACCTCCCTGCTCAATGGGGTCTGGCGAGCAGAGCACCACTCAGCACCACGGACAGAGGCAGGAGTAGACCAAGGTCAAAGCCAAACCTGGTGGTACTGAGGTGAGAGCAGAGACTCCAGATTCCTTCTGTGGTTGTAAAGGGTGCTAGCAATAACCATCTGAACTTTGAAATGCATCCAGCATGGGCAATCACCCTCCCTTCCTCATCAACAGTTTCCTGTGGGGCTTTGAAGGGAGTGGAAAGTCTGAGTGATTACCAAGAGGGAAGACTAAGGGTACAGTTCTGGTTTGACAGGTTCAGCTCAGAGCTATTCATATTTTTAAGAGAAAGGATGAAGCTTCCTGCTTAAACCTGGTTGTGATTCTGCTTATTCACCCTCCCCACTCCCATCCATCCATCCATCCATCCATCCATCACTGTAGATCACCTAATGTTCTCTCTGTCCATCCCTTATTTACTTGTGAGCTTGTCTTTGCAGAAGCTGTTTTTGGGACGTCAGCCCTGGACTCAGCCCCAAAAGAATTTACTCCTATAACACAAACCATACACAAAAGCCATATTCTTCCCAGATCCAGCACCACTGCTGTGCTGCCTGTCTGATGCAGTACAGAACCATTCATGTTCCCACCTAACTAGTCCTGTTCTAACCCACTCCTCAAGCTCACTCAGTGGGACTGCAGAAAGAGGCCTTGCTGCCATGCTGAGGCTTCTGCCTCTAACCCTCTGCACCAATACAGGTGAAGGACTGATCTGCTGAAAAGCAGGTCCATGGAGAAGGACTGTGGAGATGCTGGTGGGCAACAAGTTCACCATGAATCAGCAATGTGCTCTTGTGGCCTAGAAGGCTGAGGGTTTCTTGGATGCATGAAGGAGAGTGTGACCAACAGGTTGAGGGAAGTTCTTCTCTGCTAGTGAGACCATATCTTGAGTCCTGAGACCAGTCTGGGCTCCCCAGTTCAAGAGAGTCAGGGAACTACTGGAGACAGTACAGCAGGGCATCTGAAGATGCTGAGAAGCCTGGAGCATCTCTGTGAGGAGGAAAGGCTGAGGACTGTTTAGCCTGGAGAACACCAGCCTGAGAGGGGATCTGCTCAATGCTTATCAAGAGCTGAAAGATAAGGGTCAAGAGGATGGGGTCAGATTCTTTTCAGTGGTGCCCAGCAACAGGCCAAGGGACAATAGGCACAAACTGGAACCAAGGAGGCTCCATCTGAACATGGGGAGGATTCAGAGCCCTGGAGCAGTCTCCCTAGAGAGGTTGCAGATTCTCATTCCCTGGAAGATTCCAAATCCACCTTGACATTGTAATCCTGTACAATCTGCTGTGGGTGACTCTGCTTTAGCAGGGGCACTTGAACTAGATGATCCCCAAAGGTTCCCTCCAAACCCCACTGTGCTGGGATTCTGCAATTCTTCTACCACTGCTGTTCCACTTTTCCATCATCTTAGCTCAGCCTTATAGTTCATCATAATCCCTCTCCCTCTCCACTCCCTCTCCCTCTCCCTCTCCCTCTCCCTCTCCCTCTCCT
>WBNM01006293.1:0-14827 GCA_013399055.1 Ramphastos sulfuratus | reverse complement strand
CCCCCCCCCCCCCCCCTCCCCTCCCCTCCCCCCTCCCCTCCTCTCCTCTCCTCTCCTCTCCTCTCCTCTCCTCTCCTCTCCTCTCCGTCATCCTCTCCCTTCCCCATTATTCCCAGGGGGCAGCTGAGGGTTAGGGGTGTGAGAGATGTTGAGGATGGAGGTGTAAACTCTCCATTTCTCTCCCCACCAAATCTTCCTGGAAGCACACTGCTGACCTCAACACCAGATATCTCCCATTAATTTGGTCACAGGCAGGGGGTGACTGCAACCCCTCTTCATCCAAAGTTGCATCGCCAGCACCTGTCGAACGCCATTCCTGTAGATGGGATATAATTTAATGGTCACTATGGGGAGAAAAGGGACAGGCTCTTTTCCCTTCCCACCACCCTCCTTTCTTTTTTAACAGAACATTATCTAAACAAACGCGCTCCAAAAACTGCTGAAGCGCAGGCAAATAATGACACGAGAGCAGGAGCCAGGCATTAAAAATTCATGCCGGCGAATATTAAAACTTTTTACTTCATCATGTCAAGGCACCAGGCAAATGCAAACAAATGAGACCCACTGAGCTCTGCCTGCATGGGCCAAGACAGAGACAAGCCACTCAACGCTGCTGGGGAGAGACCTGCATTGCGGTCCTTGTCTCTCCTGAGATGTCAAGCTCAGAGGGGGATGGAGGAACCGAGGGGGTAGTTAATTGCTTGGTGTCTCCAGATGAGCTCTGCAAACTGACAACTCTGAGGAAGGCAGCTCGCTCTGTGAGCTGTGGGGTTGGTTACGTGGTGGCCAAGAGGAGCCCCCCATCTCATCCCACATGCTGTGCTGTCAAGGCTCCTGAAGTGGGGGAACATCTGGCACGGGGGTGGGGGGACTCCAACTCCCTTGTTTATTTGGGGCTGTCTTTACTAATTAAAGCACCATCCCCCGTCTGCTGCTTGCTGTGCTGTTGACAATAGGTTTGTTCACCAGGAGTTGGGTTTATGATGATACCACACAATTGTAGAATTGTAGAATGGTAGGGGTCGGAAGGGACCTCTGGAGATCATGCAGTCCAACCCCCCTGCTAACCCCCAAAAAAACTCAAATGACAAAGCTTTCCCTGCTATGCTAGAGAGGATGACTCCATGGGCTGGTGTTTGGCACCATGAGAACAGTTTGAACCCCCTCCTAGAGAGGATTATGTTACAGAGGGAGAGGTTCTTCAAGGAGTGACCACAAACAACTACTCCTCTCCTAAAATAGGTCCCATGGATCTGAACTCTCATGCACCCGCTACATATATAGGAACTCTGGTCAATCACTGTCTTCTGCTATTTATGGCCCAGCTCACATTTGCAGAGCTAAAGATCTGTGCCTGGGTCCTCTGGAGAGAAGCTGGAAGGAACATCCAACTCTAAGCTGATGTGTTACACCTGCATAATTCAAACAGAGGTGGTGTAACATCAAAGTAACTTTACACAAGCCAAATGGTGATTTCACTGGCCACATTTTCAAGGCAGGGCATGAGCCTGAAGTGTGCTGAGGTGGCCAAGGAGGCCAACAACATCCTGGCTTGGATCAGCAATAGTGTGACCAGCAGAACCAAGGAAGTGATTGTCCCCCTGTACTGGGCACCGGTGAGGCCACACCTCAAACTCTGTGTTCAATTTTGAGTCCCTCACTCCAAGAAGAATGTTGAGAGGCTGGAGCATGTCCAGAGAAGGGCAGCAAAGCTGGTGAAGGATTTGCAAAAAAGTCTTATGAAGAGCAGCCGATGGAAATAGGATTGTTCAGCCTGGAGAAGAGGCTACAGGGAGACCTTGCTCTCTACAGCTCCCTGAAAGGAGGTTGGAGGCAGGCGAGGGGCAGTCTCTTCTTCCAAGTAAGAAGCAGTAGGACAAGACAGAACAGCCTCAAATTGTAGCAGGGGTGGTTTAGGTTGGACATTAGGAAAAAAAAAAACTTTTCTGAAAGAGTGGTCAGGCATTGGAACAGGTTGTTCAGGGAGGTGGTGGAATCACCATCCCTAGAGATGTTCAAGAAGTGTATGGACATGGCACTTCAGGACATGGTTTAATGTCCATGATGGTCCTAATTTGAAGGTTGGACTGATGATCTTAGAGGTTTTTTCCAACTGAAATAATTCTATGACTCTATGAATCATGCTAAGTAAAGCTGGTGGAAAGAAGGTCTCAAATTAATCTGTCCCAGTACCATTCATCACTAATAAGGTGACGCTCTGCTGTGCAGCCCCCACTTTCAGTACACCCTGTTTACTTCATGATTCCTGTGATCCCCTGAACACCATGACTGGTAATAAGCAACTGATGAAGAAAGAAAGGGCTGGCCCAGTAATCTCTTGCTGTCTGATGCTTTATTGGGAGTGCAGCAAGCATTGCACTCTGATTTTTAATAGATAACTCCTCCAAGTAATTGATTAATCATAAACTCACAGACTGCAAGAGCCAGAGATAATTTTATGGCACCTAAAAAAAAAAAAAAAAAAAAAAAAAAAGGAGAAGGATCTACATGATGTAATGAGCAGCAATCAAGAGGCAAATAAAGGAGGGGAATGTTTGATTAAGCATTTAATACATTTTTATTGCTTGGTGGGTTATGGAACTGCTTTCAGTGGTTTATCATGGTGGGAGAGAACATCATAACAAAAACCGAGTCAAGGTGTTGATGGACTCTACTGTGGCAAGATGATGGGCATTATCCAGCAGTGTGCTCAGGTAGCCATGAAGGCCATGAAGGATTGTTCAGGTTGGACAATAGGAGGCTGAGGGAAGACTTTCTGCCTCTCTACAACTCCCTGGAAGGAGATTGTAGCGAGGTGGGGACTGGTCTCTTCTCCCTAGTATCAGGTGATAGAATGAGATTATATGGCTTGAAATTGTGTCAAGTGAGATTTAGGTTGGATATTTTTTTCCTGCAAGACTGCTNGGGGGGGCTAGATTGACAGAATACAAATTATGTGGTGGCATTTGGACTTTTGCCTTTTTCATACCAAACTTCCTACCAATAGCTTTCTGCTTCGTGCAAATGTACTCCGGAGTCAGGCTTGAAGGATGGACATAAAGCAGGTCCCAGGTCACAGAATCACAGAATAGTGGGGGTTGGAAGTGACGTCTGGAGATCATTGAGTCCAACTTCCCTGCCAAGGCAGGTTCAACTAAAGAAAGTCACACAGGAACATGTCCAGGAAGGTTTTGAATGCCTCCAGAGATGGAGATTCCACCACCTCTGTGGGCAGCCTGCTCCAGTGCTCTGTCACCCTTAAATCTGCAAGTCCTGCAATCTCACCTTCCTAACCTTGAGGGATGGACATAAATCAGGTCCGGGTCCAGCAATCTGGTCCTTTAACCTTGGACCAGAGCTGACATGCATCATGGGTTCCATCTGATTTTCTCCAGCCTTGGAAGCCTAACATAGCCCCAGACAAAAGGTAAAGTTGATTAAGAGTCTGTAAAAAACTACATGTTGGCTTTGAGATCTACAGGTAGGAAACCTCAGGCAGATGAAGAAGAGTTAATCGTTGGGGTGCAGGGGAAGAGAAGAAGGGGCTTGGATTACAACACAAATAAGAGATAAATCAAGCAGCAGGAGACAGTTTCTTCAGTGCCAGTTTATTTATCATTGTTTTTTCTGGGCACTGACAAGCTGAGGAAGATGAGGTGGGCAAACAACATCATCTGGCTTGATGGATGAGGCGTTGAGAAGGAAGGAGCTTCTGCCAGACCTTGGAGAGGAGGGAGGCAGGAGGCAGCCCAGGGAGGGGTGTGTTGGTGCAGTGGGGAGCATACCATGCTTGGCATTGGGTGGTCATTGTCCTTCCCAGCCTTGACCATCTCCTTGGAGAAGGGAGCAGCTGGTACAGTGGGCAGCAAACCAAGCCCAGATATCAGATACATGTCATTTCTGGAGATGTCTTGCAGAGACAGGTCTGAAGATCAAAGCATCCTCAAAGCCAGCGTCTGCATGCCCACTCCATACTGCCAGGGAGCTGGGCTTTACTCACATCTCTGCTGGGCCCAAGAACTGTTTAGCCACTAAATTTCATAGGATCAGAAGATTGTTTTGGTGAGAAAAGACCTCTAAGATCATCAGGTCCAACCACTGACCTAGCACCACCATGAGCTCTAAGCCACATCTACACGTGTTTTGAATGCCTCCAGGGATGGTGATTCCAATACCTCCTCCATTCTCATGTACTTTTTGATGTTTCCAAGAAAAATTGCATTAGGTTGAACCTTCTGGGTGCTGTATGCTCCAGGTAAAATGCAGGAGCCCAGATCCCTGAAATCCTTTAAGTTCCCTGTGCCTTTCATGGATATTCCTCCTACTGAGGCTTTTCCAGAGCAGATGCTCAGATGCCACTTGATCCCAGAAATGCTCCAATAACCAATCTCTTGACATACCTTCTTTATTTCTTGTCTGAGAACCTTGGAAGTCTAAATTCTATATACTCAGTCTAGGGGTGGGTCACTGGCCTTATGTGAAGGGCTTAACCTGGAATTGTTCTCTAGTGAGAAGCACCCTCCCAAAATCCAGAAATGGGAGCAGGGGCTGAAGGAAGGTAGGAGGGAAATGAAAAGGAAAATGGATATGGCTGGAAGAATCCTAGTTGCTTCACTGTTCACTGTTTAGCCCAGGAGAAAGCCTTGGGGTGCACATGGATCTCTCTGCAGGAGATTTCACCCATCACTTACTGGTAAGTGATATGCCAAACCTCTTGGTGGTTTGGTTGCTACTTGAGCATCACTTTTACTTGGTCAGTGTTGCTGTTGCCTTTCTTTTCTGTCAGGTATTTGTATTTTCTCCTCTGGCCCTTCTCAGTGCTTGAGCACTGGTTGGTTTAGCTGGCCACTTTCCAGGAGCCCCTCATCAAGGATGAACATCCTCAGCAGGAGGCATTTAATGGCTTCTCATTGCTGTGTCAAACAAAGCAAGAAGTCAATGGAGCTCTACTTGCCAGGCTCCAATCTCCACAGATGAAGTCTTTAGAACTTACCTGTTGTGGTTACAGCTGGTTCTCAGGTCTCTCAAACTCTGTTTGGGGTATCTAATAAGAAGAATTTTATCTCTCTGAGCCTCTGATCACCTACCCAAACCTTCCTGGGACAAATATACCCAAACTAATTTTGTTGAGCTATGGAACTGAATCTTGGGGTTCACTGCTGGAGAGGTTCTATTGAGAACATGATGCTGGGGAGCCTGGAGCATCTCTGTGAAGAAGAAAGGCTGAAAGTCCTGGGGCTGTTGAGTCTGGAGAAGAGCAGCCTGAGAGGGGATCTGCTCAATGCTCATTAAGAGCTGAAGGGTGGGGGGCAAGAGGCTGGGCTCAGACTCTTTTCAGTGGTGCCCAGTGACAGGAAAAGGGACAACTGGAAAAAAACTGGAACCCAGGAGGTTCTATCTGACCATGAGGAGAAGTTTTTTGCTGTGAGGGTGTTGGAGACCTGGAGCAGGCTGCCTAGAGAGGTTGTGGAGTCTTCTTCTCTGGAGAGGTTCCGAATCCACCTGGACATGGTGATGCTGGGCAGCCTGCTATGGGTAACCACAATTTAGCAGGGGGATTGGACTGGATGATTTCCAGAGCTTCCTTCCAACTTCTACCACTCTGGTACTGTATGATCTGCCAGAAGGCCTTACAAATCAGGTACAGTAGCTTCATCCTCTGCTGATAAACAAAGTCTCATCTGGTCTCCACAAGTCAGGCTCTGCAAAGAAGTTCCAGCTGAGAGGACAGCAGAAACATGAGCCACTACAAAAAGACTGCTCCTTTTTGGAGGAACCAGGGTTATTGCCTCATCTCCATTAAAGCAAAGCAAAAGGGGTGCAGCAAGATGAGTATCTTGCTGAAGACTGAGCTGATAACCACCAAGTAGGGCCTCTTTCTGCTCACTGTGGACCAGGATGGATCTAGCTTTGTTAAATACAGAGGGAGCAAGCCATGACTGTGGCCACAGATCCCAGCCTTATAATTCCCAAGATACTCATTGGTCCCTGGTTTGGGTCAGGCAGAGAAGGTCTCAGTGGCCTCTGAAACAATGGTAATTTTGGTTTAAGTTCTGAGATTTGGCTACTTCTAGCCTACAAGAAAGCTGGGGAGTAACTTTGTACCAGGACTTGTAGTGATAGAATGAGGGGAGGATGGATTGAAGCTTGAGGAGAGGACATTTAGGCTGGATATTATGATGAGATTCTTTACAGTGAAGGTGATGAGGCACTGGAAGAGGTTGCCCAGGGAAGTTGGGGATGCTCCCTTCCTGGAGGTGTTCAAGGCCAGGTTAGACAGGGCTTTGAGCTACCTGGTCTAGTGGAAGGTGTCCCTGTCCATGGCAGGGTGGTTTGGAGCTGGATGATCTTTAAAGTCCCTTCCAACCCAATCCATTTAATGATTCTGTGATTCTATTATCAGAACTCACAAACTAAAACTAATCCAAATAAGAAATAAGAAGGGATGGAGGAGGGGTTGTAGCAGTCTTACTGTGAAGCACCCATGCTCCTCCATCACTGTGAGGGTCTCTTCCTTATTTTGAGACATTAACTGGTCCACATAGCAACACTTTCCCCCTGCAGACCCCTGGTAGGTTGTCTTCATCTTCCCCCATCATTTGGAGCCAAGCAAATCGACACAGTCCTTTGGTGGAATTAAAAATGAAGGAGAACTTTCTTTTGCTATCCCTTTAAAAATAAAGAGAGTGAGGGTTTTCTCTAGTTTTTTTGGGGGAGCTGTTTGGTTGACTGTGAAGAAGCTTTTGGAATGAAGTGGGATTTCAATAATTACCTCCTGATTCCACCCCTGATACAGTCCCCCAGTCCCCAAAGCCCCAGCCCTGCACATCTGCCCTTCATCTGAAACTTCAAGGGAAGCACTTGAACATGAAGCCACATTGATATTCAAATAGATTCTCATGCAGGCAAATGGAGGGAGCATTCCAGCCAGCAGCGTGTGAAAGAGCAACTAATGGATTAGTATTTATGGTTGAGTATAATCCACGTTTTAGGATACTGCATCTAAAAAGGACGTATGATGAACTCCTTTTTTCCATCCCAATCCTACTCCTACTCCTCCTCCTCCATCCCCACCTCATCTTTCCCTCTTCTCTTTATCTCCCTCCTCCTCTCCGGACAGGATTCAGCAGCCTTCTGGCACCGCTGAGCTTGGCAAAATTGATGATAGGACTTTAGTATCCATTAGAAAAACAAATTCTTAAACAGTGTCTTCTAAAATCAATCACTTTTACCTTTAGTGGAATTTATCACTGGCCTGCCTGCCCCTTCTCGCAAAGATTTCTGTCTCCCCAGAAGGAAAAATGACCAAGTAGCTAAACCCAAGGCTGGAGGTCTCACCTTTTTGTCCACCAAAGAGGTGGGTTTGGGTTTGCAGGAGCTAGCTATGGAAGCAGTAGTTGTGGCTTTGTGGGGTCTGATCCAGACCTCCTCATAGAGTCATGGCATATCCCTCATCTGGGCTCTCCATTCCAGAGCTGCTGATCAGCAGCACTCAGAAATGGGGAAAAAGAAGCTGCAAAAGCAATCAGAAGAGAGAGATGGGAACATAAGGGTATAAGGAAAATGTTCTTCACAGAAAGGGTTATCAAGCATTGGGGCAGGCTGCCCAGGGAGGTGGTGGAGTCATCATCCTTAGAGCTATTTAAAAGATGCATGGATGTGGTGCTGAGGGACATAATTTCATGGTAGCAGCTCTCCAACAGTGGTGGGATTGTGAGCTCTCAATGGTTGGACTGGATGATCTCAAAGGTCTCTTCCAATCTCAACAGTTCTATGGTACCTACTGAACTTTAAGATGGAATGATGCCATCTGGAGGGATCTGAACAAGACTGAGAGGTGGGTCCATGTGGTTCAACAAGTTCAAGCATAAGGTCCTACAACTGTACCAAGGCAACTCCCAGCATCAATCCAGGCTGAGAGATGAAGGGTTGGAGAGAGGTCCTGTGGAGAAGGACTTGGGAGTGCTGCTGGATGAAAAGCTGAACATGAGCTGGCACTGAGCACTGCCAGTCCAGAGCCAGCTGTGTGCTGAGCTGATCCCTAGCAGTGTGGGCAGTAGTTGTAGGGGGGATTCCGTCCCTCTGCTGTNTAGCAGTGTGGGCAGCAGTTGTAGGGGGGATTCTGTCCCTCTGCTGAGACCTCACCTGCAGTGCTGGGGCCAGCTCTGGAGTCCTCAGCACAGGAGGAACATGGACCTGTTGGAGCAGGGCCAGAGTAGGCCACAGAAATGATGGGATGGCTGGAAGCCCTCTGCTGTGAGAACAAACTGTGAGAGTTGGGTTTGCTCAGCCTGGAGAAGAGAAGGTTCCAGGAACACCTACTTGTGGCCTTTCAGTACTTAAAGGGGACCTAGAAGAAAGATGGGGACAGACCTTTTATCAGGACCTGTTGTGACAGGACAAGGGGTGATGGTCTTAGACTAAAGGAGAGAGATTTAGGCTGGAGAGAAGGAAGAAATTATTTACATATTGAGACTGGTGAGACATATTTACAATTGAGACTGGTGAGACTCTGGCCCAGGCTGCCCAGACAGGTGTGAGATGCCCCATCTCTGGAAATATTCCAAGTCAGGTTGTTTGGGGCTCTGAGCAACCTGCTGCAGTTGAAGATGACTCTGCTCAGTGCAGGAGATTTGGAGTAGATAATCTTCAAAGGTCCCTTCCAACTTGAGCCATTCTATAATTCTGTGATTCTGTAATCACTAAACAGATCAGTCCGGGGGAAAAAGTCATGGTAAGATCTCCAACAAGACTCCAATCCTCCTACTATGGGCAGGGTCACCTTCTACTACACCAACTTGCTCAAAGCCTCGTCCAACCTGACCTTGAACACTAATGGACAATCTCTCTCTCTCCAGGGACTGAATTTATGAAATATGAGAAGTTTACCAAAATTATGACCTATTCTTGTAAATTTTAAGTGGTTGGGTTGGTTCCAAGGCTCCTTGGATATCATTTTCCATTGGACTCTGTGGTAAGACAAATCATAGAATCACAGAACGGTTTGGGTTGGAAGAGACCTTAAAGATCATCTAGGTTGGCACTCTTATCATTAGCTTTTAGTGGAAGTACTAGACCAGGCTGCTCAAGGGAGATGGGATGATAGGGAGAAATCTCAGTCACCTTTTTCCAAGGTGATCCCTACTTCCAGGTGTCTAACCTAAGCTGGCACAAATGAGAGATGAATTCAAACCTTGGTTTTAACTTCGTGGTGCTTTGCAAGGTCTTTTCTCCCCACTTTGATGGGGTCCAGCCCAGTACAGCAGGTTGGACTTGTTCGGTAACTTGAAAGTCAAGGAGGTAGATGAGGTCTAAAAAGGGAAGAGCAAGGGTGCAAGAGGTGAGTCAGAGAGTCTTCATCCCCAAGGCTTTGAGGACCCTACCTTGCTTAGCTTCAGGGAGAGGAGGAGATGGTGCCAGAACATTAGTAAATTCAGAGAGGAGCTCATAATTCCTATCGATTCTCCCCTGGCCAGTGCGAGGTGTATAAAAATGCTTGTTCTATCATTTAGAAAAATGGCAATGTTATGATAGAACTGATTGATTTTCCTCTTTAGGAATATTCATAAACACTGGTTCCAAGAACTGATAAATCTCCTTTCCCCTCTGCAGAGAAAATCATTCTCCGATGCATCCCAGGGCTGCAGGGGCAAGGGAGGTTGGTATTTTTAATTCCTTTCAAAGCAGCTTTAAAGGGCAAGTCCTGCAGCTGGGGTGGAATAACTCCCTGCACCAGCACAGGTGAGGGGGGTGGCCAGCTGGAAGGCTCTGCAGAGAGGGACCTCAGAGTCCTGGTGGAGAAGAAACTCACCATGAGCCAGCAATGTGTCCTCAAAGCTAAAATGGACAGTGCTCTCCTGACAGGTATTGGTCTCCTGGTGTGGCAAACAGGTTCAGGGAGGTTTTTCTCCCCCTCTGCTCTTCCCTGGTGAGGCCACAGCTGGAGTTCTGGGCTTCCCAGTTCAAGAGGGACAGGGAACTAGTGGAGAGAGTCCAGTGGAGGCTATGAAGATGCTGAGGGGCCTGGAGCATCTCTGGGAGGAGGAAAGGCTGAGAGTCCTGGGACTGTTGAGCCTGGAGAAGAGTAGTCTGAGAGGGAATCTGCTCAGTGCTCAGCAAGTGATAAAAGGTGGGGGGCAAGAGGCTGCAGTCAGACTCTTTTCAGGGTGTTCAATGACAGGACAAGGGGTGGTGGACACAAAGTGGAACCCAGGAGGTTCCACCTGAACATAAGGAGAGGCTTCTTTGCAGTTAAGGTGCTGGAGCCCTGGAGCAAACTGCCCAGAGAGGTTGTGGAATGTCCTTCTCTGGAGAGTTTCCAGACCCTCCTGGACATTGTGATCCTGTGCAACATGCTGTGGGTGAACTTGGTTTAGCAGTGTGGTTGGAATAGATAACCTTTAAAGACCCCTTCCAACCCAAACCATTCTACGATTGTATGATTTGTGTTGTCACTTTTCTGATCAAGCTGCAGTGGTTATGAGCCACCAAGCAAGCTTCCTTCCATGTCCTGGGAGTAACCCCACAGGATGTGTTTCTCATAGAAAGAATCATAGAATCATGGAATGGTTTGGATTGGAAGGAACCTTAAAGATCAGCTATTTCCAAACTCCCCTGCCATGGGCAGTGACACCTTCCACTAGACCAGGTTGCTCAAGGCCTTGTCCAGGGAGGGGGCATCCACAACCTCCCTGGGCAACCTGTTCCAGTGTCTCACCACCCTCATTGTGAAGAATTTCTTCCTAATCTCCAGTCAAAATCTGCCCTCTTCTAGCTTCAATCCATTCCTTCTTGTTCTATCACTACAAGCCCTTGTGAAAAGTCCCTCCTCAGCTCTCCTGTAGCCCCCTTCAGGTACTGGAAGGCCAATACAAGGTCTCATGCAAGCCTCCTTTCTTCCAGGCTGAACAGCCCCAACTGTCTCAGGCTGTCCCCATAGGGGAGGTGCTCCAGCCCTCTAATCATCTTTAGTATTGCAGTATCATCTTCATGGACCCAGTTCCATGTCCTTCTTGTGTTGGGGGCACCAGAACTGAATGCACTCCAGGTGTGGTCTCAGGAGAGCGGAGGAGACAAAAGAAAAAAAAGCAGAAAGAAGACAAAAACATTAGGGATAATTAAAATCTCTTTCAAGATATTTGTAGAGAAAATAGCTTTAATAGGGCTACTTGATATGATTAGAAAACCCAGGAATATCTCAGGTTGATGAAGTCCCTCTCTGGAAATAAGAGTCTTGCTCACAAGCTTTAGCCCATCTTAGCTGCAGACACATCACCACATCACTCGTATAAATTGCTAGAACTGCAAAAGAAGTGAAAATAAACACATTTTGCCTTGTCCAGGTCACTAATAACATCTTGCCTGGAGGGTAATACTGCAAAAATTGAGGGTTTTTTTGTTATCTGAAGAGGAGCTTTTTCCACTGAAAGGGAAAAGGAAAAAAAAAAAAAAAGTAGAAAATACATGTGTGTCCCGGTGAAAAATATTAGCAATTTTTATTACCTTTTAGATTTTACTTCTGCACTAATCTATTTTAATGAGGTCAGCCTGCCTGGCAGCAGGTACCCAGTCTAAGTGGAGTAGTTTAATGTCAGGATCAAGGAGGAGAAGAGCACCAAGGAAGGGAGGGGGGTGTGTGTTGGATGTCTGAGACGCAAGGGTCCTATATCACATAAAGTTACGGTGTAAAAATTGACTCAGTTTGCACATTTTTAACTGTATTTGAAATCGACAGGGAGTGTAATTATAAAAAAGGATGGATCTGCTGGGCTAGGTGGGGAATTTGATGAAGCCACTTTGAAAGTACCAGCTTTTCCAGCAGGAAAAAAATATGCTTATTAGTGCACAGTGGAAAATTTATTAGATTGTGTGATTATTTATTGGAATATAGGTTGTGGAAAAGGAACTATCAAAGAATCCAGGCGTGGTGGAGATTAGAAGAGACCTCTGGAGATCATTTAATCTAGCCCCCCCCTTGCTAATTTAGGGTCACCCACAGCAGGTTGCAAAGCATCACAATGTCCACGTGCATTTGGAATCTCTCCAGAGAAGGAGACTCCACAGCCTCTCTGAGCAGCCTGACCCAGGATTCTGAACCACCAAAGTCAAAATGTTTCTCCTCATAAAACCTCCTGGGTTCCAGTTTGTGCCCATTTACCCTTGTCCTATCTCTGGGTACTACTGAAAAGATTCTGGTCCCATCCTCTTCCCCCCACCCTGTAGCTCTTGTTGAGCATTGAGCAGAGTTCCTCACAGAGATGCTCCAGGCCCCTCAGCATCTTCAGAACCTTCTGCTGGACCTTTTCCAGTAGTTCTCTGTCTCTCTTGCACTGGGGAGCCCAGAACTGGACCTAGTAGAGTACTTCCGCTGTGGCCTCACCAGGACACAGTAAAGGGGGAAGACAACCTCTCTATCATCTCTGTAGTTCCTCTACTGCTACTCTAGATTGTCAATATTAATATTGCTGCAATTTAAGATTTAATTTTAGAAAGCCACTTTTACCTATGTTACTCCTCTCATTTGGAGATTAGTTACAGGTGTTATGGTGAAAGTTGAGGTCATCTGATTTGATCCCTGAGGTGCCTTTCTCATCACTGAGGCCTCTTTCAACCTGACTTTCTATGATTCTATGAACATAAGGAAACTCTTCCTCTCCATCTGTACATTTACACCAAAACCAATTCTCTCCTGCTGAAAACAAGGCTTGGGGCTCAGCCCAGATGATGTTCACTATGAGAGGTGTAGGGTCCACCATTCTCCAACCTCTCTTCTGATCTTGGTCATGAGAAATTATTCCTGTCTACCTTACCTGAAGGTATCTTTAACCCTCCCCATTGCAACCTTTCAAGTAGATGTGGAGAGATCTTGAACTTGCTAACTATGTGGGTGGGCCAGGCTGAACTCGTTGGCTTGGCCCCACTGTCTTGGCCTTTGGGGTCCACCTGAGGCTTTTTAAGTAGCATGTGTCAAACCAAGTGGGTCAGAAAAGAGACTTTATTGCCATTACCAAATGATATCTACTAATACCTTGGACTGATTCTGACTATTTTGTGTCCACTCAGTGTTAAATACCTCAGGGACATGGAGAAGGGAGGGAAATTGACATAAAATTTGATAGAGAAATTGATAGACATTGATGGTGGAGATGGTCAAATGAGTGGAGGGAGATTTGAGAATAGATAAATAGGCTTGGGAGATCAATTTAGATGGATATTATCTGTCTCAGATAAAGATCAATATATCTGTATCTCCTTTACACCCATCAGTTTGTGATTGGTGCCTGCTTGACTGATTTTATCTTTTCTGTTTCACAGGGTGAAGGAAACATTTCACTTGAGTCCACTCACAGAGCGTCCAGGGGTAGGGCTGAGCTGGTCACCAGGTGAGGGGCAGATGCTCTCTGTGAACCTCCCTGCCTTCCCAAAGCAAAGAGGGAATAAGGGGGAGAGACTGATGGATTGGGAGAGAAACTAAACAGGCTGGGGTGGAAAGAACAATAACATTGAGACAAATACACACAAGCCAATACAGAATCCAAATCTCTGATGGTAATGACGTCAACATTGTCACCACTGATGCTGAAGGCAGGCACTGGTGAAGTCCCAGATTGGACTCAACATCAGATGGGTATGGATTCAGGAGCTGAATTCTGAAGCTGGATTCAGGAACACACAGATTGGGAGCAAAGGCAGAAAGGACAGAGTCGCCCTTGGACACCACCCGTTGAAGAAGAGGCTTGACCCTCGTGATCCCTCAGCTTTCTCATGAAGATGACATGCATGGGATGGAATTCCTGGTTAGTCAGTTTTGGGTTATCTGTCCTGTCTATTCCTCCCTGCAGGTGCCACCTCTGAGTTAATTTGTCCCTATGTGGGGCACAAAATGTGACAGTACTCTTCGCTTGGTCTGCCAGTCCAAGACAGAACATTCCTGCAGCCCAGCCCTTGGCAGTGACTTTTCCCATCAGCATTCTCACTGCTAGAAGCAGTCGCTGCCTGTGCAAACCTGTCCTGAACTTCAAAAAATGCTAGCATTGAACAGAGACTGAGCTCAGAAGTGACATCCCTGAACAGAACTGGTTCTGGTCTATCTCAAGCAATGGCACATGCAAAGGAGAGTGGGAAGTTCAGATACCCAAGAGACAGATGCTGCAAAAGCCATAAACTAGGGATTTACTCTCCTGCTTGCTCTGCTCCCCATCACTCTTTGCTGCTAATCTTGATGTCCCACCAGTAAAGAGATGCCCAGATCCTGGGACATCAAATTTGAGAAGGTAGTATCCATCTATTCAGCAGATCCATGACTCCTGCTGCTGGCAGCACCAAGTCTTGCTGTTCCTGTAAAGTCCAAGCAATAAACCCCCAGGAATTGTGCAACAAATTGCTTAACTTGCTGTTTTCACTCCATCCTCTCCCACCCCCAGCCCACACCCCCCCCCCCCCTCAGCTTGGCNCCTCAGCTTGGCTGCTTATTGCCAGTGGAATCGATTACAGAGCGAAACCCTTCGGGATGGTTTCCTCCCCCTTCCCTCTACCCCCATCTCATGTCCTCTCTTCTCACTCCCATCACCTCTTCCAGCCTTCACTAACCCCCCTTCCCTCCTCTTCCCACCCTCCTCCCTCCATCTCTGGTGAGCTTGGGTCAATTCATCACCCTGTCAGACCTGTGTGACAGCCCTTCATAAATGCACCACAATGAGTCCAAAAATAAGCGAGTGAGCAACCCTCAGCCCAACCAATTTAGCAGAGCAGGCAACATCTGAGAAGCTCAGTCCCAGCGTGCCGGAGATTGAAATTGGGAAATTGGTTCTACTCCTCTTTGGCACTG
>WBNM01006292.1:0-50395 GCA_013399055.1 Ramphastos sulfuratus | reverse complement strand
TCTTATAGCTGATATTAGAGCTTCTCTAGAGACACTATGTTCAAACTGCCTCAGATCATTAACAAACTCATGGACAGTAGGAAGGTCGTTAGTGTCTCTGCCCAAAAGCATTCCCCACAGTGTGGGTGCATATGAGGAAGGGGCATTTTGGGTCAATTTCTTTAACAGGGCTGGCTTCATTTGGACATCATCAGGGTCTGAGGACATTTGGCCATCTCCATAGATGATCTTCTGGACAGCCATTTGCCTTAAATACATAATTCCCTGTTCCATGTCTGTCCACTTAATCGGGTGGAAGATCATGTCATCTTTGGAGGGGTACTGGTGTTTCACAGCTGTGAATAGTCTGTCCCAGAGTGTGTGTGTGCCAACCAGCCTTCCCAGCTCCTTATTGACGCCCCCATCCCTGGACAAAGATCCCACCTGTTTGGCCTTTCTCTTATCTAATTCTACTGTGTTTGCCCCTGAATCCAAGCAGCTCAAGAGCCAGGCCAACAGAGACTGGCCTCTTGTCCTTGCATAATCCTGTCTTGTCCGCCTGATTTCCTTTCGAGACATGGTTTCCTTTCGAGGCATGGTTGTGATTGTCACTATCTCATTATCAGACTCATTTCCATCCGATTCAGCTTGCTGGGGGTTGCTGGTTCCTGGGGAGCTGTCCTGCATTGCATTCGAATCTGGAAGAGGTCTTTCTGATTTCTGCAACTTTTCCCTGCGGGTGGTGACAGGGGGCAGGGGCAACTGAGACTGAGAGCGTTAAAACCCGGTCTGGAGAACCCGTGGGTGGAGCCGCGTTCGTGGGCAGAGCCACGTTCGCGAGCGGAGCTACGTTCATGGGCGGAGCTATGTCCGTAGGCGGAGCTGCGTTCGCGAGCGGAGCCACGCTTGTGGGCGGAGTTATGCCCGTGGGCGGGGCCGCAGCAGCCGCAGTAGCACCCGGGACCCGCCCTACTCAGCTTCGCGGCCGCACGTGGCTGCCACGCGGACCAGGTTAAATTTCCCCTGTTATTCACATGCAAGCCTAATGACAACATTGCTATAAAACGCCATTTGTCCTTCCAAATATCTAGACCTTGAAAACTCCAGCCGACGTTCTCAGAACAATTCTGTGTATCGGATACATTTTCAAACCCAGTAAAATTCCCAACAGAATCCATTAAGCATCCATATAATCGTTTAGGTAAGCCTTCAACATAGTCAAATATCATATCAAATGCTATCCAGACTAGATGGTAGAATATGAATCTATATATCCAGATCCAAAACAACACTCCAAAAGCTTGACTTATAAAGGCTCTTGAAACCTCCATTTTAACTTCCAAATCTTTTTCTAAAATAATTCTTTTTTATCTAGCCCCACGTTGAAGCGCCAATTAATTGTAGTGGTTTGAGTTTAGCTTTTCAGGGGAAACCAATACAATGATAATAGGATGTCTTCCCCCCTCCTCCCCCCACCTTTGGATAGGGGAGAGAAAAAAAAGGCAGAAGGAGTAAAGCCACCCACAGAACAGTCTGACCATGATTTGGAAGGTAAAAGAGAGATCTTTAACAACAAATGAAAGGTATTCAGAATAGGGAAGTTACAAATAGGTATAGGGAAGGGGTAACAAGGTACAAAAGGTATATATACAACCAGATTGGATGGCAGGGGTCCGAGGAGGTGCCCACCACGTGGTAAAGGCTAGCCACAAGGTGGGAGAAGGAGAGAAGGGCAGAAAACAGGAAGTTCCCCTGTTTTATATAGGGGGGTCCAGACAGGAAGTGGGCTGAACACTACACCTGGGGTTGAGCAAACGTGGAGTCAGGTTCTGACCACTCCCCCAACCCAGGAGGGCTAACCCTTTACAAGGGTTTTCGCAGCTGGGCAGCTTTCCAGCCACTCTGCCCCAAGCCTGGAGAATCACCCAAGTGCAGGACCTGGTGCTTGACACTTGCTTGGGTAATGTGAGGAGGGAATCCATAGCTGTAAGGAAGCCTTTGTGAATTACAGAAACATTGTTCTTCTACATAGAGGTAAGTTCCCATTTCAGAGAGCTTTCTGACATCCCATGTGCACAGTCCCATGCTGTGTCATGCTGCAGAGTACTCAGTGACCTTTCTTTGAGGGAAAATATAAACAGTGGCTATGGCATAATAGATGGGTGGGCTGTACTTCAAGGGTGCTGTGCCAGACTGTGTTTTTCCTTTCTCAAATTAGAGGCTAAGCGTGCTACTGGAAACTTAGCAGAGACAGGGAGATGCTCCATCCCAAACAGGGAAGATGCTTCCAGGCACTTCACAGGCAGTACCTTGTTTCACAGCAGGATAGTATCTCCCTAGCCCTGTTTCCTACTCCTCCTGCATCTAGAGGAAAACCACAGTGCTGCTGAATTTAAGCCAGCCCTGCTATGTGGTGTAGTCTATTTTGGGAGGTCTATACTGGGGTTGCTGGCTCGGCTCTCACAGTCTGTGAGTGATGCCTGTGAGAAATGCAGATGTGGATTGAATATCTTTGAAAAAAGACTTTCACTCCTCACACTCAGTGCAGTGATGCTGTCTTTGTGAGAGGATTGTCTTGATTGACTTGCTGAGATATGTGCAAGCAACACACAGCACTTAGGAAAAATAAAAATAAAATAGGAGTCATATGATTTTCCAGGAGGAGAGAAGAAAAGGTCATTAGAATAGTGACACAAGTAGATGGGTGTTGTCATAGCTGTATGGGATGGAGGACTGTGCACGCATGAGTGCCTCTGTCCTTAATGTGAACCAACCACGTCCATTCCTTAGAGGTGACTGAAAGCTGGAGTGATCTGCGTCGGTGATCAGCTGCGCACAGCCTATGTGTGGCTGGAGAGAGCAACCCTGAACAGGAAATAAGATCATCCTGCATCTGTTGGTTTAGCTGCAGTTCTTCAGACTTTTAAGGAGTTAGGCAAGAGGAGTTGTGTAACAGGGAAGTTTACTTCCTACTCACGCTTAGCTTTCCCTCTGGACTTTCTTACTTTATGTAAGAGATTGTTTATTTTGCCTCAGCTCCAGCGTGATGTAAGGGTGGCCATTCTCGTGCCTAACAGATAAAATGTTGGAAAGCTTTAAGAAAAAAGCTTCCTGCCATCCTAGGAGATGGATAGCAGACCCTGCAACCCTCATGCTCGCAAGGATATGATTTAACAGGTTCTTGCTTATACTGGGGGCAGAAATACTCTATTCTTAGTTGTTCAGAAATAGTGAAATCAAGAAGCTCATCATCTCCCTCACTGTATAGAGCAACACAAAGCATGAAAAAATAGGGAAGAAAGGTGAGCAAGAAGCCAAGAGCCTTTTTTTTTTGAACAAGGAGAGAAAGCAGGGAGTCGACTTGCCTAGCTTACTGTGTCTCCAAATAGACAGCGCTCACATGTGCTTTCCTGTTTATTTGGGAACATGGACAGTGGTGTGGGGACAAGTGTGCTGGAGCCTGACACACATATATTTTCTACATATGCCTATGAGACACACAGATCTTTCACACATCTTCCTCATCCAAATGGACCTCCAACATCTACCAGAGACTAACTTAGAGATCACCTACTTCAATGTCCTTGCCATGAGCAGGGATGCCTTTCAACTAGACTTAGCTGCTCAAGGCTTTGTCCAACCTGACCTCGAACCCCCCAGGGAGGAGGCATCCACAACCTCTGGGCAACCTGTTCCAGAGTCTCATCACCCTCACACTGAATAACTTCTTCCTAAGATCCAGTCTAAACCTATGCTCCCTCAACTTAAAACCATTCCCCCTTGTCCTGTCTCTTGACACCCTTATGAAAAGTCCCTCTCCAGCCTTCCTGTAGGATCCCTTCAACTATTGGAAGGCAGCTCTAAGGTCCCCATGGAATCTTCTCTTCTCCAGGCTGGACAATCCCAGCTCACTCAGCCTATCCTCATAGCAGAGGTGCTCCAGCCCTTGGATAATCTTTGTGGCCCTCCTCTGGACTCACTCTAACAGCACTGTGTCTTATGGTGGGAACACCAGAACTGGATGCAGTAAGTCATTGGATTGTGAAGACTAGGTGAGTGGTTGGGCATGATGAGCTCAAAGGTCTCTTCCAACCTCATCCAACAGACAGTTCTATGATTCCACGATTCTAAATCAGGATGCCCCACCCTCCCTTGCTCCATGCTTGATAACCATACCCTGTGTGTCCCAAATTCTTACACTCTCTGCTTGCCAAAGGAAAATACATTAAAACAATAAGATAAATAACTAAAAGAACTCCCCTATTGCTGTGGTGACCTCCTGGTCTTGGTAGACTGTAACAGCAGTGGTTTACTGAACAGGCATGTACGTCAGCGGGGCTCTCCACTGTGCAGTCTTGTCCTGCTCTAAGGTGCCGCTGGAAAAATCCATCTCTGGCTTGCTCCACACTGGAGGACCTGTGGTAGTGTTCTTGTCAGACATGCCTGGAGAGTTGTGTCACAGAGCTCTGAAATTTAATGATAGCTTGTGATGCTAACCCTGCCCTCCCGCAGCTTGCATCCCAGGGACGTGGTCAGAGGAGGGAGAGAGGCCACAGAGAGGGGCAGACAAGCGTGGGAAGGAAGATGTCTGGGATCAGAGCTCACCTCTTCTCTATGCCCTACCAGCCCTGTCCCATCAGTTGTGCTCACTGCTGGCTATGCTACAGGCCATGGCATGGAACATTATGGCAAATGGTGTTAACAGCCATGGCAAAGCATCAGAGTGCACCAGGCAGCAGTACAGTTCCAGGGATGATCACAACTCCACCTTGAAACTCAACCAAAAAGTTATTACTGTCTTGATTAATTTTTCCCTTTTTGTCTGTAAAAGAACATATTTTTTTTTATGTTTTCCCCCAAACATCTTCACCTGGAATTGTTTCAGGCATGGGATTTCTACCACCTCTCTGGGCAATCTGTGCCAAGGATTCATTGTAAAAAATGTTTTCCTTCTATCTAGTCCAAATCTGTTTCTTTGAGTTCAAACCATCACCCCTTGTCCTGTCATAACAGGTCCTGCTCAAAAGTTAGTCCCCAGCTTTCTAATTGGCCCCTTTAAGTAGTGAAAGGCCACATGAAGGTCTCCCTGGAGCCTTTTCTTCTCTAGGGTGAACAATCTCAGTTCTCTCCGTCTGTCCTCACATCAGAGGGCTTCCAGCCCAGTCCTTCAAGGACCTTTCTGCTCCCATGAGGTCTCATAGCCCAGTTAAAAGTGTGGTCACTTCCACTGCCAAGCATTGACCAACCTTCTCAGTCTCATCCAGGTCTTCCTGGAATTTGTCTCATTAAAATACGAATTTCCCGTAGACCAGGTGACTCTTTCCTTTGTTGTAGCTTTTGTTCAGCTTTGCAGTGTGGTGGGATGTCACTCTGCTCTATTTGTCAGCAGACAGTCAGTAACAGCAAGGGGTAGGTTTGGTGGCCCTGGCAGATGCTAGCACCATCATAAGAGGACAAACAGTAACTCTGCAGTTTGACTTTCTGAATTTTAATTAGACTAATTAACACTTCCTTTTATAAGCTCTAGTGCTGCAGAGCAATGGAGAATTTGGGCAACAATGTAACCTGGAGATGTCAACTGGGAACACAAAAAATTGGTCTCATCCCACTGCTGGTTGCAGTATCTCTGCTAAGAGGGACACAGGAGTGTTGCAGCACTTGTATTCCTTGCAGTATATAAATTAAATACCAGCCTTTGGCTCCATACTTTTGCTTTTACATTTTTCACATAAAAAAGATGTCACAGTTCAAACTCCTGTTTTTATTGTGACTTGGTAGCAACACCAGCAAGGTCAGGTGATGGTTAAAAGGTCAACTGTGGTTAAAAACAAACAAGTTGAATAAATCTGTTCAATAACTATCCAGAAGGCTGAAAGTATGACTGAGAGGTATACTTTCAGTCATAACCTCCACAGGCTCATGAGAAGTGGAGTAGATTTAATCAGAGCAATATCCTGTGCTGTTCAGTCTGGGAGAATGAGCTGACAATGCAGAATAAAGCCCTTGGCAGATCAGTTGCACTTCAAACAGAGGATTTTGAGGGCAAAACACACAAACATACTAAGTTCTCCTGAAACAGCTCTGACTGTCAAGCATGTGTTTGGTTCTGCTTCCTTTAACCTATCCACCCCGGCATTCTGAACAGTCCACTACACAAGGTGAAAGATCCAAAAGGATTTTTCATGTTGAAAATTGATTTTTTGAGTCTCTCCCCCTTGAAATCTTCAGAATGGTGTGACATCATCATGGTCTACAGCAAATGCGAGAGCTATTTCCATCCATCCATCCATCCATCCATCCATCCATCCATCCATCCATCCATCCATCTTTGTACAGTAGCACTGGGATACCACCACCGTGTGTATCCCTAAGTCCCCATGGGTTCATGAGGAAGTCTGGGGTTGCTCGATGTGACAATTTGGAAGCCAAATAATGAAAAGGAAGTGATTTTGGGGAGCTTACCCTGCAGAGTGGCTCTAGGGTCAGGAAAGCAATCCTGGCTTTTGAGGTCTTAAGGAGGTTTGACGTCACAAAACCTTCACACCCCTCTGAACTCCACTCTAGCTTCTCCAGCATGCAGTACTGCTTTGGAAATCTTTCTGAGAAAGATTTTCTTCATAACTGCTTCTCAGAACTTAGACATGGAAAGCCTAAGTTCAGGAAATTCACCTTTTTCACAATAATCATTGTGCTCAGCTCAAGAAGCTGGCAAGTTCCTCTTTATCTCTCTTTGTCTACGTATTTGTCCACATGTTGGCAAGCAACTTGTGGAGTACAGCTAAACAGGCAGCACATCACTTCTGGAATTAAAAAAAAGGGGGAGTTTTTTTTTCAGTTCTTGTAAACATGTCCTTTCTAGCCTCCTGAGGAAATGATTCATAAGTGGGATGAACCCCATGGTCATGTTATGGAGGGACCATGAACCCCTGTGCTCTCTGTGGGGCAGGTGAGATCCAGTTTGGCTTCCCAGATGTGCTCAGGGGCTTGCTGAGTGTCCTGGTTTGAGCAAGACCTTTTCTTCCACCCCAGAGCCTCTGCCACACATAGGCCCCAACAAGGCCTCTGCAGCCATAAGCAGGCCAGGTTTGGAGCTCCTGAGGAAGACAGAAGGCAGGAGGGAGAGGAAAGGAGGACGAGTTGGCTTTGTTCTCATCTTATAAAGACACAGCAGAATTGAATTACAGTTTCACACTTCCCTGTGTCCACCCCCCGGACTCCTCTAGTCCCTAGTGGATATTTAACTCTATGGTTCCCAAACTGACAACACAAGCCACAAGCATTGAAACAGGTTGCCTAGAGAAATTGTGGAGTCAACATCCCTGGAGGTGTTAAGCAGCTGTGTAGCCATGGCACTCTGGGGCATGGTTTAGTGGACATGGTGAAGCTGTGTTGATGGTTGGACTTGATCTTACAGGTCTTTTCCAGCCTTAATGATTCCGTTCTATGATTTTATGATTCAGTCTACCCAGACCCATTGGACTTTGCAGGGTACATTAAAACTTGTTTGCAAGAGTGTAAGCTAAAAGCTGTATTCATGTTGGAGACAAACCTGTTGAGTAAGTCTGGAACCTTTCTCAGATGCTTGAGTCTTACAGTGATGGCATGATTGTGGACCTGCAATTTTTAGCAAGCTTCTTGATGATTCAGATTTTCTGTATGAAGGCCAAGAGAGACCCAGGGGAAGCGAAAAATGATGTGAAGCACACAGGAGGACACAGCCAAAGCTGCGTGTCTGGATGCACTAACTTCATTGATGGTGGAGTAGGAAAATGCTCTGATTGTCTGAGAGAGACAGATGACACACAGAGAAAAAAATTGGATGGTATTCCTTCTTTGTCTTGGCATGGTAATAGCTGCCAGTGTCTCTTCCAGTGCAGCTCAGCACATTCTTCTTGTCTTGTCATTCACTCATTCTCTCATTTTGCTCACAGAACTTTGCTGTGGCTGCAGCCCTTGTCCGTCCTGGAGAAGAAGGCATCTCAGACAGAGGTGCTAGCCACTGACAGGAGGTGCAGAGGGTCGTGCTAAAGATGATATGTGGAAACTTGTCACTGTCCTCAGGGCTGTAGCCTGTGACAGCAGCAGTGGGCTTGCACTGCAACAGGAATAATATGAGTGTAAGAGAAAAGTTTTTTGTAAAGAGTTTAGCACTGGAGACTATGCAATCTTTAACTATGGAGATGTTAAAAGCTTGAGTTGGAATCACTGAATCACAGAATCCTAGCAAGGCAGGGGTTGAAAGGCACATCAGGGGATCATCCAGTGCAACTCCCCTGCTAAAGCAGAGGGACCCACAGCAGCTTACTCAGGATCACAATGTCCAGGTGGGTTTGGAACCTCTCCAGAGAAGGAGACTCCACAACCCCTCTGGGTAGCTTGATCCAGTGTTTCATCACTCTCAAAGAAAAAGAAAGGGGCTTTCTATGTTTAGTTTGAATGCATTCAGGATCATCTAGCTGGGGTTCACCAGAATCTCCTCCTAAAGGTCTCCCACAGACCAAGAGCCTTGAAGTTTCTGTTGGTGTCACTGTGGAAAACAGTCTTGATCACTTCTTTAGAGTATTCCCTCCAAGGAAAGATATGCCATGCACAAGGTTTATTGCAGATCACACTAAAGCTGCAGACCTCCACTCATCAAAAGGAGGCTTTAAAGGATCAGTTCAAACAGGATGAGCAGGGTGGATGCTGCCAGCCTAGGGCACAAGCAGGTAAAGGATAAAAAAGAACACATATTTCTAAAGTTCAAGTAAAAACCAGCAGATTTCACTTAAACTTCAGTTTTAAGTGCGGATAGCAGAGCCCCAGAACAGGCTGCACAGAGATGTTGCAGTTGCCTTCTCTGAAGGGATTCCAAACATGCACGGACATGGTGATGCTGAGCAGCTTGCTCTGGGTGACTGCCTTAGCAGAGGTGTTGGACTGTATGATCATTATAAGAACCAGTAATGACAGGACAAGGGCCCTGGTTTTAAACTAGAGCAGGGTACAATTAGACTGGAGATTAGGCAGAAGTTCTTTATGGTGAGAGTGGTGGAACACAGGAATAAGTTGCCCAGAGAAGTTGTGAATGCCTCATCCCTGGAAGTGTTTAAGACCAGGCTGAATGAGGCTTTGAGTGACCTGGGAGGTGTCCTTGCCCATGGCAGGGGGGCTTGGAATTAGATAATCTCCAACTGAAGGCATTCTATGAATCTATGATCTGTGATCTCCAGAGATCTCTTCCAACTTCTATGATTCTATGCTTCCACGTTTCCTGCAGTGCTTCAAAGGCAAATGAACCTGTTGGCCTGAAGTTTGATGAGCCCATTAGAAGCACAGGGTGAGTTCAGACCATCTTAGACTTTGAAGACCAGTCAGCCCATTAGACCAAAGCATAGTCAATAATAACACAGCAAAGCCTATTGTTACATTTGCTGTTCCCACTGCTCTTTTAAAAGCATTTCTTCACTGGAAACACTTTATTTCCTGACAACTTCAATTCAGCTAAGTGCAGCTCTCCATCTGCAACTGTTACTTTATGATTTAAGCATTAACGTGAATGAATTTCAATATACAGACCAAATAAAATCCAGTCTGTGAGTGCAGTGAATAGTTCCAGGAAAAGGAAGCTATAAAAGTATGCTGTAATAAGTAACACAGATGGGATATTTAAGTCAATAAAACTTAGCTTCTGAGAAGTCTGAACACGCCCTGTAAAAACTGAATTTCACAGTTAAGAGGTATGTTCACAGATGCCGTGTGTCAGGGCATTGGGTACTCTCAGCTGAAGCCCCTCATACCACTGCCTTTGGTTTCAGGGTTCTATTTAAGTTCACCCCTGGACCTTCAGTCCTGGTATAAGGTTGATTCAGAGACCAGGTTTGAGCTAGACCAGAACCAGTTCTGTTCAGGGACTTGACTGCTCAGCTAAGTCTCTGCTCAGTGAGGCATTTCCTGAAGTTCAGAGCAGGTTTGCACAGCCAGGGGCTGCTTCTAGCAGAGAGAAGCTGATGGGCAGCATTCCTGCCAAGGGCACAGCTTATGCCCCACCTTGGGGGGCAGGAAGGCAGAGGTAGCACTTGTGGGGAGAAGCAAACAGGACAGGTGAACCTCAACTGCTCAAGAAAGGATTGCATCTCATGGATGGCATCTTCAGGAGTAAGCTGAGGGATCAACAGGGTCAAGCCTCTTCTTCAATGGACAGTGTCCCAGGGTGATTCTGTCCCTCCTACCTTTGATTCTGATTCATATGTTCCTGGATCCAGCTCCAGAAGCCAGCTCCTGAATCCGGTTCTCATCTGCTTCTGAGTCCAGTCTGGGACTTGCCTGGTGCCTGCCCCCAGCATCAGTGGTGCCGATGGTAATGTCATTGCCATCAGGGGCTGGGTTCCATACTGGTTTGTGTCTCTCTTCCATGGCTTTGTTCTTCTTTCCATTCCACCTGGTTTAGTTTCTTTCCCACCTTGTCAGTTGCTTCCCATTCTTCCCTTTCTCTTCCTTTTGGGAAGGGAGAGGGTTCCACAGAGAGCTCCAGGCACTTGTCTGGTGGTTGGCTCAGCCCTGACTCTTGACATTCTAGTCTCCCATAGTTCCTTATCTGACTCTTGGTGCTGTCTTTGATGCTGACTGGTGGATAGTGTCCTTTGTGTTTGGAGTGCTCAGGATATTTTGGCTGAGTGTTCCTAAGAAGGTCTGGTTCAGCTGAAGTGAGAGGGTGTTGGGGGTAATGAGCAATGTCTGGAGAACTTTGATCACCAAAGAAACAAGGAAAAAGTAGATTAGTTTATATCCTGCTTTTAAAGATTTTTGAAGCAAGAATATTCTCAATTAATATGGAGGATCCAGAGTCCCGTGACTATAGTCCTGCTTTTATAAGCTATATTTTATGCACTTTGTCCTGCAGACTTTTATATTGTGCTTTGTGGAGGGTAGGCTTCTGGAGCCTGGAGGAATGCAGAATGTCCGCTAGTTTGGAAAGGCCTCTTGCTGTGTGAGCTGTTTCTTCCTGGTCACAAGCACTAGAGTAAGAAGTGGTGGATTTAATTTCCAATAGGAAACTCCACTGCCTTTCTCTGATGAAAGCAAAGCATGGGTCTAAGAGTGTGGTATTTCCTCCACTGCTGAGGTTTTTAAGAATGGGTCGGACAAGTATCTGTCAAATTATTTGGGTCAGACCAGCATCTGTCAAATTACTTGGTCTAATTCGTCGTGGCTTGGGGCAGCAGGAGAGACAATGTCTAACCTCCTTGGAGCTGAGTGTCTTTTAGGAAATAAACACCATTCCCTTTCCTTCTGCATCTGGCTCCTCACTTCCAAGGAAGGTTACTCTTGCCAGCTGCTTGATCTCCTCCATGCATAAGATTTTGGCAGTCTGTATGTTTGGGGTTCTGTGCTGGTCTCTATTTCATACACTTACCTCTCCTCAGAAACTGGTTTATAAGTGACCACAGGACCTACAGTGGGAAATTTCCCTGTCATTATGGTTACACTAGAATAAAAACTTGGGCTTCTAAACACTGTTCCATTTTTTTCCTTTCAAAGTATATACTTGAAACGAACCATGGGAGTTCTTCATGTCTGCAGCTGTGTCTCGAAGGAGGGGAATGAGTTTCTTTGCCAGAAACATTTAGAACCAGTATGTTTGAAACCTGTAAGTGGCCATAGTGTGAAGTTATTGGAAACTGGTGGCCACAATCAGCTGCAAATATTTTTTTTGTCACAGCAGTTCAGTGGTTTGTAGACTTGAGACTGATGATGATGGCAGTTTTAGTAGCTTAGGGGACACATCCAGAGGTAGGGAAGAACTTGTCATTCACCAGTTCTTCCTAAATCTCTCACAGGGCATCATGGAATCACAGCATGCTGAGAATTAGAAGGGACCTCTGGAAATCATCCAGTCCAACCCCCAGCTAAAGCAGGGTCACCCACAGCAGCTTGCCCAGAATCAGGTGGGTCTGAAATCTTTCCAGAGGAGGAGACTCCACAATCTGTCTGGCAGCCTGCTTCAGGGCTCCAGCACCTTCAGACCAGAGAAGTTTCTGTTCAGATGGAACCTCCTGGGTTCAGTTTGTGCCCATTGCCCCTTGTTCTGTTGCTGGGCATCACTGTTAAGGATCTGACCCCATCTTCTTGGCCCCTGCCCTTTAGATATTGATCCCATTTCAGTCTGCTCACAGAGTGGTTTCGGTTTGGGGGGATTTCTCATGATCATCTAGTCCAATCCGCTTGCAGTGAGCAGGGACATCTGCAACTAGATCAGGTTGCTCAGAACCTCAAACAACCTGACCTGGAATGGTTCCAGGGATGGGGCATCTCCCACCTCTCCCTGGGCCAGGGTCTCACCACCCTCAGTATAAAGTATTTCTTCCTTTTCTCTCGTCTGAGTCTCTCCTCGTATGAGCTTTGTAGATCTGAGCACCTTAAGCAGACATTTATGTAAGAATCTTTTCACCTCTTTAGCCCTTTTTCCTTGTCTTTTCTTGCTGTGGTCCCCTGATTTTACTTTTTACTACTTAAACTACGAGATGCACGTAGACCCTCAGGAAGCTTTGACATGGTGTGTGAATTTAGGGAACAGGGGACTTGTATTTGGTTCCAGTGCTGGGGAGAGTGCTATGGAAACCCCACACAGCAACGTGTCCTGCAGGGGAAGCTTGGAGTTTCGTTAAGCCAGGGAGCTGGGATGATGTTATGTGGTTGTGGGGCAGAGCAGGCAGGCATATCCTACGTGCAGAAACCCTCTGACTGCAGCAGGGGAAGCAGACTGAGTCTGACCAGTTTGAACCTACAGCTCACCAACAGGTGTGTGTGTGTGTTTGTTTGTTTGTTTGTTTTAAGGAGGGTGGTGATAAAATCGGGGTTGTCCCCGTGTCTGCCCCAGCAGTGGATGCTTCAGTCAATGAGTTAGCTGTGAACCAACCGATGGGAAAATGAGTAGGAGAAAATTCCTCTCTAGCTGGCAGTATCCAGCCCTTGGCAGCTCTCTGTAAAACTCATCTGAGAAAGTCTGTTTCTCAGTCTGCCTGCATTCTTTTGAGGGGAAAAAAAAATAGGAAGGAAAAGGGATGGGATAAATCCAGAATAAACAACATGGAGTTTATAGCTCAAGGCAGTGGAAAGGAGAAGAAATAAAAGAGTTTGAAAAGGTACAGATGGACGTGTCAAAGCGAGCGTACTTCGGTTTCAACAGCTGTAATTTGAGCAGATGAACAACAGAGCTGGGAGAGCTGGAGCAACACTGAAATTCACCTTCATGCTGCTGCTCATTCTTATTACCAAAACTGACCCAATATAGCTTTTCCTCAGGTGACTCTTTCTCTCTCTCTTTCTCTCTCTCTCTCTTTCTCTTTCTCTCTCTCTTTCTCTCTCTCTCCTTCCTTCCTTCTTTTTTCCTTTCCATTTGCATCATAATTAATTTTTTCTTTCCCCTTCCCCCCTAGAGAGGGATGCAATGAAAGGATGTGAAATACAGTATAGCTCACAGCTACATTGATGTTCCCAACATGGATTTTAATGATTCAAGCACTAGCAATTAATTTTATACAATTAAACCATTTCCTTAATTACTCTGAGCAAAATTAGAATAAGATTTTGTGGCCTGTTTGCTGAAACAATTTCCCAGTTACCAGCCAGCTTCTCCTACATGCTCAGATGCAAAATCACAGTCAGCAACACCAGCCAGATTTTGGCTTGCACACACTGAGCACCTGAGGCAGCAGAGCTTTCAAAGACTGATACACCAAACTGAGAGGATGCGTTACTGGGATGGATTGGACTTGATTTGCTTTGCTTTGCTTTGATCTGGACAGGCTATATCAATGGGCCAAGGCCAAGTGTATAAAGTTCAACAAAGATAACTGGCAGGTCCTGCATTTGGGTCACAATAACTCCATGAACACTCCAGGACTGGAGGAGATTGCCTGGCAGACAAGGACGTGGGGGAGTTGACTGACAGTGGTTGAAGAGTAGCCAGTATGTGCCCAGGTGGCCAAGAAGGCAAACGGCACCCTGCCCTGGATCTGCAATTGTGTGGCCAGCAGGATCAGGGCAGGGATTGTACTCCTGTACTGAACACCGGTGAGGCCACAGCTTGACTACTGTTTTGGGCCCCTCCCTCCAAGAAGGACATTGAGGTGTTGGAGTGTGTCCAGAGAAGGGCAATAAAGCTGTTGAATGGTCTGGAGAGCAAGTCTGGTGAGGAGCAGCTGAGGGAACTGGGCTTGTTCAACTTGGAGAAAAGGAGGCTGAGGATGGACCTTCTGGATCTCCACAACTCCCTGAGGGAGGTTGGAACTAAGTAGGGTTTGGTCTCCCAAATGACAAGCAATAGATAAGAAGAAAGGGTCTCAATTTGTGCTGGGGAATGTTTAGGTTGGACATTAGGAACAGTTTATTCACTACAAGATTTGACAAGCCCTGGAACAGACTGCCTGGTGCAGTGGCGGAGTCTCCATCCCTGAGGGGGTTGAAAAACTGTGTTGGTGTGGTGCTGAGAGACATAGTTTAGTGGTGACCTGGCAGTGGTGGGTTAATGGTTGGATTTGATGACCTTAAAGATCTTTTCCAACTGAAACTGTTCTGTGACAATTCGTGTGATATTGTGCACTTGTGTCGACCACACCTTGGGGATGGGTGGCAGCAGCTGTGCCATTTCTCTTTAGTGCTTGATGTGATCTGTCACACAGTTGATATGCAGCTCTGGTTCTCGGTGGACTTGGTATCATGGCCTGTACTTGGCCTTTATCTGTGGTGGGGGGAAAGCTGCTTCCAGGTGGCACAGCTGTCCACTATCCAAAAATACTTCTGGATAGCTTGGGTGGAGATGGATAGGTGTAGGCCACACCAGGAAGTCTTTTAATGGTGGATTTTCACATGCAGCACTTCAGTACATGCCCCCACTGCTGAAAATCTGTGTCCACAGAGAAAAACCCTCCTTTGGTGTCAGCATGCAGTGAGCATCTGCTCAACAGCCCTTGCTCTTCTCATTGACATTCTGTATTGTAATCATGCAATGTGGAAGAGGCTTCCAAAGCAACAGAAAGAAAGAAAGACTCTGTTGCTGCTTCTCACTTCAGACTTGCTTTCATCTCATGGGAGGTCTCCTATAAAGTAGTCAGTAGTTAATACAAACGACAAGCTCTGACATTTGCTCACTGTTGTAATAAATTACTTGCAGTAGAGAAACTCAATTTTATAATGAAGTAAACGTGAAACCTCATATCCCTTCAATCAAGTTGGTGCAGGAGGAATGCTTGGCCAGGCTGGAGCACCTCATCCACCCACACATCAAAGCATCCATGAGACTGGGTTAAAACTCAGACATTCACTTCCCCAGAAACCTTTAGCCCATCATTATTATTAATCAAATACAGATCAGAAAACAATAAAAATCCCTTCTCCCCACAATTATTTTATATATATATATATTTTTTTTTTTTAAAATTTATTTTGTTTCCCATTTTGAAGAGAGTGATTTGTGTGCTTGGTCACAGAGTTTCAAAGTTATGATGCTGCCTGTGCTGGGTTTGCTTTGAGGGCATCTCCCTGGGTTGGGTTCAATAGGAGGATATTCAGTTTGCTGAGTAGAATGCTGAACCCTTAACACTGTTGACTGTTGACATCCTGATCTCCAAACTGGTGAAACATGGGTTTGATGGGTGGACCACTAGATGGATAAAGAACTGGCTTGATGGCTGCACCCAAAGAGTGGCTGTCAATGGCTCCATGTCCAAGTGGAGGCCAATGACAAGTGGAGGCCAGTGACAAGTGGAGTCCCTCAGGGATCTGTCCTGAGACCAGTCTTGTTCAACATCTTTATTGGCGACCTGGACAGTAGCATTGAGTGCACCCTCAGCAAGCTTGCCGATGACATCCAGCTGTGTGGTGCAGCAGACATGCTGGAGGGAAGGGATCCATCAAGAGGGACCTGGACAGGCTGGAGAGGTGGGCACAAGCCAACCTCATGTAGTTCAACAAGACCAAGTGCAAGGTCCTGCATCTGAGTCGAGGCAATCCCAAGCACAAATACAGGCTGGGCAGTGACTGGCTGGAGAGCAGCCCTGAGGAGAGAGACTTGGGGGTGCTGGTGGATGAGAAGCTCAATATGAGCCATCAGCGTGCTCTTGCAGCCCAGAAAGCCAACCAGATCCTGGGCTACACCAAGAGAAGTGTGGGCAGCAGGTCAAGGGAAGTGATCCTCCCCCTCTACTCCACACTGGTGAGACCCCACCTGGAGTACTGCATTTAGTTTTGGAACCCCTATTACAAGAGGGATATGGATGTGGAACATGTCCAGAAAAGGGCCACAAGAATGATCAGAGGGCTGGAGCACCTCTCCTGTGAGGAGAGACTGAGAGAGTTGGGGCTGTTCAGGTCGGAGAGGAGGAGGCTCTGAGGTGATCTTATTGTGGCCTTTCAGTATCTTAAGGAGGCCTACAAGAAAGCTGGGGAGGGACTTTTTAGGATGTCAAGTAGTGATAGGACTAGGGGGAATGGAACAAAGCTAGAAATGGGTAAATTCAGACTGGATGTCAGGAAGAAGTTCTTCACCATGAGGGTGGTGAGACCCTGGAACGGGCTGCCTTGCAAGGTGGTCAAAGCCCCATCCCTGGAGGTGTTTAAGGCCAGGCTGGATGAGGCTCTAGACAGCCTGATCTAGTGTGAGGTGTCCCTGCACATGGCAGGGATGTTGGAACTGGATGATCCGTGTGGTCCCTTCCAACCCTGACTGATTCTGTGATTCTATGACTGGGCCAGGAATGACCTGAATGAATGGATGGAGTGGAACTCCAGCAGGTTGAGACCCCGTCAGGCTGTGCTGCTGTGCAGTGAGACTTGGAAGGGGTGGAAAGTTGGGCAGACAGAGGGAAACCTCATGAAGTTCAACAAAGGCAAGTGTAGGATCTTGCACCCAGGGAGGAACAACTCCCTGTATCAGTAAAGGTGAGGGGTGACCTGCTGAAAAAGCAGCTCTGCAGTGGAAGACCTGGGAGTGCTGATGAACGAGTTGCCCATAAACCAGTGATGTGCCCTTGTGGCCAAGATGGCCAACAAAGTACATTAAGAAGAATGTAGCCAACAGGTCAAGGCAGCTTCTTCTTCCTTTCTACTCTGCCCTGATGAGGCCACACCTGGAGTATTGTGTCCAGTTCTGAGCTCCTCAGTTAATGAGAGACCAGTAGAGGCTATGAAGATGTTGAGGGTACTAATGCATCTCTGTGAGGAGGAACAGCTGAGAGACCTGGGGCTGTTTAGCCTGGAGAAGAGCAGCCTGGAAGGGAATCTGATCAATGCTCAGGAAGAACTAAAAAGTGTGGGAACAAAAGGATAGGGCCATACTCTTTTCAGTGGTGCCCAGTGACAGGACAAGGCGCAATGTCTACAAACTAGAAGCCAGGATGGTGAAGCCTTGGAGCAGGCTGCCCAGAGAGGTTGTCATGTCTCCTTCTCTGTCCAAATCCACCTGAACATTGTGATCCTTGGGCAAGCTGCTATGGGTGACCCTCCTTTAGCAGGCAGTTGGACAGAATGATCTCCAGAGGTCCCTTCCAACCCCCACCATGATGAGATTCAGAGCTTCTGTGAATTTAGACAAAAAAATATTCACCCAGACTTGGTCTTGAAAATGTCTCTCTCCTCCAGCAGTTTTTTTATCAAGGGAAAGTGACGGGCCCTGGGTGATCCAGCTGCTGAGTTTTTGTTGGTAACCACAAACAATTCTATGCTCCCTAAAGCATCTTCATCTACAGTCATTAAGATGACATTATTATGTCATCGTTCCTAGAAATCAAGTTCCCTTTGGTGCCTGCTGGTGTAGAAAAGGGGAATTTGGTATGTGCCTCAGAAATCTTCAGGATGACTACTTCACCAGTGGTAAAGGGCATGTGTTATGAATGGAATTAAAATTGAATTTTGAACAGATTGTTCAGTGGTGATGAAACTCTAACATCTGAATATGAGCAAATCTCCTGCAATCTTAACACAAGAAGGGCAAGACTTCACAGGTTGGCAGTGAGATAATGGCTGGATAGAATTTATTTAGTCTAAATTTAGACACTTGAGAGAAAGTCTTGTCTAAACAAGGCTCATACCACACACCTTGAACATCTGTCTCTGACTGGGTGACTAATCCTTCAAGGACTTTCATACCTCACCTTTTAACTAGAGATGGAGCCTGAATCACATAGATTCATCAGACTAGGAGGGACCCTCAAAGATAATTTTGTCCAACCCTCCTGCAGTGAACAGGGACATCTTCAACTAGATCAGGTTGCTTAGGGCCACAACAAGTTTGACCTTGAATGTCTCCAGGGATGGAGCCTCCACCACTTCTCTGGGCAACGTGTTTCAGTACCTCACTACACTGATTTTCTCCCTACCTTCATTCTGCTAAATCTCCCAAACTATGAAATGCAGAAAAAGTTAAGTTTTAATAACTCCCCTGAATATCACAATACAGTTTAGATTCCCTTCAGGGTTTGGAGCTATTTGAGGAGAAGGTCTGAATGTGCACTCTTTTGTGAGGTGTATATAAAAGAAAACAACAAGGCTCTCTACTCTTGTTCTGTAAAACCTGGATGTAAAACATGTCTGACCAAAGTGTTTAATGTTTGCTCTGATGAAGTTCGGTGCGCTGAGCCCCACCTCTTGTGTTTTACTAACAGTGCATTTCTCCTACATGTTTGGGTATAATCTGGTGCACACTGAGCACTGCAGCCACTTCTGCTTGCCAGAGAGATGCTTCCAGCTCTTTGCAGAGGAGGTTCTAGTAAAGCTCTGGTTGCAGAGCTGCACTTTTCCTATTTTTCAAGGCAGCCTGTAATAACTAAACTTGGCTCACTGGAACCAAAGTGTCTGTTTTGCCCTAGGTCTTGAACTTCACATCTTTCACCATGCAGACATCCACCCCCTGTCTGTGGGGCTTCTGCTGGCAAGAAGCTCGATGCTTTTAATTTGAGAGTGGTGGAAAGTTCTGTGCTTGTTCCTTTCTGGCCAGAGGACATTTGGCAAAGCAGATGGTTTGAGCCATTTTTTGTTTGAAACGGGGAAGAAATGAGAGCAGGACAGTAGGAAAAGTGTGTGCTGAATATTTGTCATCTGGGGAGATGCATCTGGGAACCAGAGATACAAAATTTTCTCATTTTACATGTGGGCTGGATCACTGCAGTCAGGCATGGCAAAGCTTTGCAGCTCAGTGTCTGAGCTCTTCCTCTTCTGTGGCTTGGAGGCTGGCTTTGTAGTGGGTTTAATTAACTGACTCTGCTCCCTGACATGTAAATGGCTTTTTAATTAACTTTCTCTCGGAAGAAAATACTGTTTGGGGCACATCACAAAGAAAAGTTGCTATGTGTATCATAGGTTAAAGATAAACTACCAGAGATCCTGATAACCTTTCAAAAGCTTCCTTTCATGTCATACACATCAAACAGGAGATACCCCATATGCTCCTGACACAGTAAATATAGCTTAACTAAATCTTAAGAGTGGGGAGACTCTGAAGTATATTTGTCCAGAATGGTTGTGGATCTTTCTCTCTGTAGATATTCAAGGCCTGTTTGGATGAGGTCTTAAGCAACCAAGTCTAGAGGCATCCCTGCCCAATGACAGAGAGATTGGAGTAGATGATCTCTGACGTCCCTTCCAACTTAGGGCATTTTATGATTCTGGGACTGATTGACAGAACTGAAACAAAGGGTCCTTCATCAGCCACTTTCCTCCTCCTGCCTGGCCCAAACACCATTTGCCAAAACCCACAGCTCTTCCCTTCATACTGTTCATAGGGTCAAGAGACTGTCACTGAAGGCACAGACTCAGTAAGTTGTTAGACCTCTGACACATGGCAAAGCTCATGTCTAATTATTTCCTGCTGCTCTGACAGTACCTTTTCTCCTCCCCTCTTCCCATAAGTGGCCCTCCACTAGTTTGGGATAATGTTTCTGTGGGATGACATAGGAAGTTCAGGAAGTCTCAGATGCAGATTACACCACCCTATGGTCTTGCATTCCTGGCATGTGGCACCTCAGGCACCTCCTCAGATGTGTGCACCTCCCACCAATTTCTGCCAAAGGTGACAACTGCAGCCATGAGCTGGGAATAAAAATGGGGTGAGTCTTTAGGAGAAAAACCCCAAAGCCACAGCTACGTTATTTTTGGTGGGGCTGTGGGAGAGAGGGAAGGTCCTTTTCTTATCTCACTGGTTAACAATGATGCATGGATTGTCTCATATGAAGCTGCAAATCGTATGTTCCCTTGGAAGGTGAAAAATAAAGTGATCTAATTAGCCCTCTGGTAAATCTGAACTTGGTAAGGTTGTTACAGCTTGTAGTCAGAGAATGGTTGCACTTTTTATCTGGTTTGAACAGGCTCTTCTGCATAGGCCCTGCAGGTGATCCATGATCTTAGACCCTCCAATGCTTCTGGACCTGCCCAAGCAAAACACCTTGTTTCTCCAGCCCTGGTTTAGGTAATGTTGAAGCAACAGGAGCTCTACTCTTTGTGTCCTTTTAAAGCAAGGCTGAGTGGATTGTATTTCTGCATCCTAGTAGGTACACAAAATAAAACAAACCTCTAGTTCTGGATATGCTCAAATCATCTTGATTCTGTCAAAACCAGTGTGTCCAGCAGGTGTAGGGGAGTGATGGCTCCCCTGTACATGGCTGTGGTGAGGCCACTCCTTGAGGACTGTGTTCAGTTCTGGGCACCACCACAGTACAGGAAAGAAATTGAGGTGCTGGAGGGTGTCCAGAGAAGAGCAACAAGGCTGGTGAGAAGTTTGGAGGTATGGCATACAAGGAGTAGCTGAGAGAGTTGGGGTTGTTTAGTCAGGAGAAAGCTGAGGGAGATCTTACTGCTCTCTACAACTACCTGAAAGAAGATTGGAGTGAGGCTGGTGCTGGTCTCTTCTCCCAAGAAACTTGTGATAGCATGAGAGGAAATGTGCTTAAGTTGTGCCAGGGGAGGTTTAGATTGGATTTAGGAATAATTTCTTCACTGAAAGTGTGGTCAGGCATTGGAACGGGAAGCCCATGTGGTGGAGTCACCACCTGGAAGTGTTCAAGAAGCTGTAGATGTGCTTCAGGATATAGTTTAGTGGTCACAGTAGCTAGATTACAGTTGGACTCAATGATCTTAAAGGTCTTTTCCAACCTTAATAATTCTGTGATTCTATTATTCTGTGGTTCTGCAATTCTATATTTAAACACCTTGCTTTGAAATTAACCCAAACACACTAATGAAACAAACTCCCTAACTTCTGTGTTTGCTCAGACACTTGACATGTATCAGTTTGAAAGACTGAAGTGCAATTTCAGCTCCCAGATTTCCTCTTCTGTATATGTTAATGAGACCAATACCTAATTTGATGAGCATTGAAAAATCACTTCCTCCTTCTGGATGACGAATATCTTCTGTGCAAAGGTCGTCGGGATACTGTAAAATGTAGCATGACCTCAGACTTTTCTAGGAGAGAAAGCTGATTTATTTATTTGAAGTTGTGACCAGACTAGCTGGACTTATTTAAGGTGGAATTGTTGTAGCAGATTAATTTTCGAAAAGTGCATTTCCAAGTGTGTAAAATTATTGGAAATGTCAGATGTTCCTTATTCCTGTTTCAGTGCCTATTTCCTCCATCATTTCCCCCTTGCTTTCATTAGCAAAATCTCTTTCAGGAACAGATGGAAGCAATATGGTAGAAAAAGGTGGTTTTATTTAAAACTAATTAAAATTTATTTATGTAACACGGTTAGCCTAAACCCATTAAGTGTGATGAAAACTCTAGAAGAATTTGATGAATCTGCTTTAGCATGGGGGTTGGACCTTCTGACACCATTCTGTGATTCTGTAATATTTTCTCCATCTTCCTGACCACAGTCACTCATATGAGATCTCCTGAAAGCACAGTTGTTACAGCATTTAGTTCTCCTCCCTGCTGCATCTTTATTAGCACTCTGAAGTTGAATGAGACACCTGAAATAATTTGTAACTAATTTTATCATTATTTATTTCCAGAGCAGTCAAAAATCCCAGGAAGAGGAGAATAAGGGCTCCTCTGACCAGCACTGGCCCGTCTGCTTTTGATATTGATTTTTGGTCATGATACATGACTTGGGTCTACTGGGTTGAAATTATGTTGTAGATGTGAGATGTAAAATCATCCATTATTGCATTTTTTGACCTAGCTACATTAGATTGTTGGTTATAAAACAGAATTATAGAATCACTTAGGTTGAAAGAGATCTTTAAGATCACCAGGTTCAACCACTGAATATTTGCATTCCTTCTACATGTTAAATATATACATACGAAAAGCTGAATTGAATAAGATGGTAAATGAGTTTATGGTTCATGTCACAAATATAGGCTTGGTGAGGAGTGGCTGGAAAGCAGTCTGGAGAAGGACCTGGGAGTGTCAGGTGATAAAAAACTAAGCATGAGCCAGTAATAGTCACTGGCAGCTCAGAAGGCAGCTGTGTGCTGGAGTACATCAAAGCAGAACAAGGAAGGTGATTCTGCCCTTCTGCTCTGCTCTGGTGTGACCCCACCTGGAGTACCTGAAGTGGGCTACAAGAAAGCTGAGGAGGGAGTTTTTACAAGGGCTTGTGGTGATAGGATGAGGAGCAATGGATTGAAGTTCAAAAATAGCAGATTTAGACTGGAGATTAGGAAGCAGTGGGTGGTGCTTCCACCCACTGGTGGCTGGTGAGGGTGGTGAGATACTGAAACAAGTTGCCCAGGGAGGTTGTGGATGCTCCCTCCCTGAGGTGTTCAAGGCTACGTTGGATGAGGCCTTGAGAAGCCTGGTCTAGTGGAAGGTGTCCCTGCCCATGGCAGAGGGTTCAGAACTAGATGATAGTTAAGGTCCCTTCCAAACCAGGCCATTATATGAATCTATGAACCACTGCCTTGCTCCTTTCCCATGACAAACTGGAGACAATCTCAGTCACAGAGCATTTTAGCATCTGCAATGTTATTTCACTGTGGTTGTTAGCAAAACAAGTGAAGAAGACCAAGGCAGACTTCTTCATTTAATTTTTCTGGGGATGGGCATGTATTAATCTTCCTGCTGCAGGTCACACAGCTTCATACTGCCTAATTTTGGTTCTCACACAACTTCATCCTTCCAGATTTTGGTTCTAATTCAGCATACAGCATTTGTAGATATGCTCTCTTTTATCTGGCATATAAATATGGACTATGGGAATGCCTTCAGAAACATTATGTCCACTTTCAAGGAAAAGAGGCTGGCGGAGAAAAACAGAATTTTTTAAGTCTGCTGTTGAAGAAAGAATGCAGGATCAATGCATCTCAACTGAGAGGAGATCTTATCAATGTGTACAGATATCTGAGGAGTGGGTGTCAAGTGGCTGGGGCCAATCTCTTTTCGATGGTCAGCAGCAATAAGACAAGGAGCAATGGCTACAAATTGGAACACAGAAGGTTTCACCTCAACGTGAGGAGAAACTTCTTTATAGTGATGGTGATGGAGCACTGGAACAGGCTGCTCAGAGAGGTGGTGGAGTCTCCTTCTCTGGAGACTTTCAAAGCCTGCCTGGATGTGTTCTTGTGCAAACTATCCCTGATAATCCTGCCTAGACAGGGAGGTTGGACTTGATGGTCTCTAGAGGTCCCTCCCAACCTCTAAAGTTCTGTGATTCTGTGATGTTAACCTCCTGACATTCAAAATCATTCAGGAAAAGATGTCATTTCTGAGGGACTAATGGCCAAAGTAGTCAGGGTTTTGATATAAACCTGCCCAGTAACCTGCCCTTCAGAGAGGGAGCCATGGGAAATCCAGTTTGTGGGTTTGGGACAGCTGTCATGGTGGTGACTTGGAGACTGGAAATCACCCTTCTTTCCAGTCTGACCAGTTAAGGTAGGGTGTCCAATTCTCAGAAGAGAGCTAGAACTTGACCAGATAGGGTATCTAGCTCTTGGGGAGAGCTAATATTGGTGGCTGAAAATGATTGGGTGGTGTTGTTCCTCTCATGGCTTTCCAAGACTAGGGAGTTTGGAGCCCCTGAAAAGTTTGGTGCAGGAAGCTTTGGATGAATTTGGAGAGCGAAAGCTGGTGACAAGTCTGTGTATAGGTGTGACTGGTGTTTCACTTCCCATAAGCCTTTTCCACACTCTGCCCACACAAACTACCTTGCTGATTTGAGACCTGTCTAAGTTGAGCCACTCTACTCACGGCCAGATAAGTGCAATCAGGGGTAGGGTCATTTGACCTCTCCCCATTTCCATTTTTAGCAGCTAGGAAGTCATTGTCTGCAATCTGAGTCAGGGTTTAAATCCAGCACAAGTTGAGCAATTTAGGATGAAGGAAGTGCAGTTGGTACAGCCTGCCAATCCTGTTTGGATTTGCAGGTAGATGATGGATGAATGTCTCTCAAGTGCTGAAGATTTTCCTTCAGCACACACTTCACATGGGGCATATGAATCAAATCATGTAATTAGAGAGGTCTTTGGATTTTCATTGCTCTGGCCACCCGTCTATGCTCGCTGTTAGGAAACTGGGTCATGCTACCTGCTGTTTATCGTACTCTGTTTCAAGTGTGACAGGAAGATGGCGATACCTACAAGCAGAACAGCTAACTGGGGGATGGAGATTGCAGCATAAATCACAGAGTTTGGGTATATGACATCACTACACTTGAACATTTTACCCCCAAAGCAGAACTCAGTGAAAGGAAGTTCAGGTTTTCAAACACTCAGTCTTGTTCTGGAAAAATACTGACCATAAATTCCACCTTGAGCAGTTTGGCTCTGCAAATAACTTTTTATGCTGGGCTTTTCCCCCCTAGCTTTAGTCACCACATATCTCCATGCCTCCAAGTTTGAGCTTTATCATGAAGGAATGAACTTAAAAGGTTAGAATAAATTACTGGCTAGTTGCATAGACCTGTAAGGATAATGATGTTAACTCCACAAATGCTTGCAGTGATGAATAACTTCATTTGCAGCTGGTTCTTAGAAGCACTGATGGAAAGAAGGTTTTTCTGTTCTCTAGGAGAGTGAAAATTAGTAGAAACAGGTTTGATCTCTGAGAGCACTTGCCTGAGAAACTGAGGCTGTTTCAAATGTACAATGTTAGATGCACATAACCCAGATTGGTGGTGATGCTGGAAAATAGAAGTCAATAAAAGGCAGCTTTTTTTCCTCATCTCCTTGCAATCCTGAAAAATAATAGGAATGCAAGAGGAGTTATTTTGACTACTGGAGTTTTTTCTGGTCTAGTCCAGGAAAATCTGTGAGACACTTATCACAAGTGACTGGCTGAATAGCCACAGCTCTTTCAGCTTTTCCTTAGAAGAGAGATGTTCCAGTTCCTTAATCATCCTTATAGCCTCCATTGGACTCTATCTAGTAGTTCCCTGTCTCTTTTGAACTAGGGAGCCCAGAACTAGACAATATACCAGATGTGACCTCACTAGGGCAGTGTAATATCTACAATAAAAACATGCTTTGATTCAATATAGCTTTAGTTAGTTCTGAAAAGTTCTCAATTTAACTTTTAGTCTGAACTTTACCAGAAAGGTAACAGCCCAGAAAAACATTCATCTCTGTGGGATTTTTATGTTCAGTAATCATTAGCTGTACACATCCTATTTTCACTTGCATGTTGACAACAGGATAACTCATTGTGCTTGAAAAACCAACTTTTATCTCAGTGAAGAGAGCTTCTGGAAGCACAGGATGACAGAGATGGACCCAGATATAGAGAAAATGTGGGGTGCCCTATCTGTGCCATAGCAGGACAGGTGGATGTGGAAGGCTGGTGTGCATGTCCCATATCTAAACTCATTGTCCATTTGAAGGTAGACTAAGATAAAAGCCTCTTGAGACTGAAGATTAGATCAATGTTGGATATTCTCTTCTGGGAGCACACAGCATAACTTCCATATTCAGGGCTCAGTCTCACTGGAATGGCTTTTCTTATAAAAGGACCTTTTCCCAATTGTGAGGAAAAAATAAAAAAAAATCCCCTCCACTTGCTAAGCCTGGTTTTCCCCTTCTTTAAGGCAACATGCCAGCTAAGGTGTATCCACTTCCCACCATTGTATTTACAGTAAACTTCCAGGAGTTCTGGATTAAAGTTGAAGATTACAACACCAATGACTTATAGGAGGTTTTGTGGTGACAGTCATGCACGAGGATTTTTCTCCCATGAAAAAGCTTTAATGAAATTTCATGTCCCCAGCAGGGTTTCTGTGGAGCCTGTACAAGGAGTTGCGCAGATGTCATTTAGACTCTCCTGTTACCTGTGGGAGAGAAAGGATCTTGGTGCATCTTTTCTTCAATGACTTTTCAACTGAGCCAATGTTGAGAGGCTTCATATTGACTGACTCACAGAAAACAACACTTCAGCTGCATGAGATTTTGGGAGACAATTCTGCAAAGCACGGGAATTTTCCACAGGGTGTATGCAGGGTCTCAGCACAACAGCTTCTGGTCTGTGCAGTATCTGGCTTAGTAATGGATTCAGTAGCACTAGAGGTATCCATCTTGCTGACAAGCATCTTCCCCTTCTCTTTCAGATGTGCTTTATCTTGGTGATCTCCCAAATATGAAGTGCTTTTTGGGAAAAAGATGACACACTAAATAGCCCTTGTAATGTGGCTTGCTGTTCACTTTTCAATGAAATGTCTGAAGGAGGCTTACAGGAAGGCTGGGGATGGATTATTTACAATCCTGTAATGACAGGACAAGGGGTAATGGGTTTGAACTGGCAGAGGGGAGATTTTTACTGGATGTTAGGAGGAAGTTCTTTACAGTGAGGGTGGTGAGGCACTGGAACAGGTTGCCCAGGGAGGTTGTGTGTTGTGTATCGTGAATGTTGGGGTCACCAGAGGTTGGGGTCGTGAGATGTTTAGCTCTCAGCTAGAGTAGCCAGAGAATGAGACCCAACAGTTGTGGATGCTCCCTCCTTGGAGGTGTTCAAGGCCAGGTTGGATGAGGACTTGAGTGACCTGTACTACTGGGAGGTGTCTCTGCCTATGGCAGGGGGTTGGAACTAGATGCTCTTTGAGGTCCCTTCCAACCTTACCATTCTATGATTCTAATATGTGATGATTTCAACTTTGAGGATCTTGTAGGAGGCTGACGTGAGGATTTGGGTCAACAACAGCCTCTAGGTGCACAATGTTAGTCTGTGACATTTTCATGCAGGATCAGTCCACATGATTCCCTCTTAGAAGCCTCTTTGTCTCACAGAGAAGGATAATATTTAGAGTATAGAATCATAGAATCATTATGGTTGGAAAAGACATTTAAGATCATCGAATTCAACTGTTATCTCAGCACTGCCAGGTCACCACTAAACCATGTCACTCAGCACCACACAGCTTTTAAATCCATCCAAGGATGGGGACTCTACCACTGTCCTGGGCAATCTGTTCCAGGCCTTGACAAGATTTTCAGGGAAGAAATTATTCCTCATATCCAACTTCAACCCCTCTGATGTTTCCTCTTGTTCTATCACTTGTTACTTGGGAGAAGAGACAAACCTCCTTTCAGGGAGTTGAAGGTCTCCCCTCAGCCTCCTTTTCTCCAGGCTGAATAACCCCAGTTCTGTCAGCCACTCCTCATGAAACTTATTCTCTAGACCCTTTACCATCTGTGTGGTCCTTCTCTGGACCTGTTGCAGCACCTCAATGGCCTTATTGGAGTGAGTGCCCCAAAACTGAGCCCAGTATTTGAGGTGTGGCCTTTTCATCGTTGAGCAGAGAGGGATGATCCCTGCCCTCATCCTGCAGGTGACACTATTGCTGACAGAAGCCAGGATGTATATAGCATAGCCCGTATGGTAGCCTAAGTGGTTGGTGTCAATGCCTGTACTGCTCCCAATGTCCTACTCTTGCTCACTGTCCTGCAATGATGTTTTCTGCCCAGCAAAGCATGACATCCTTCTCTTACTTCTCACCTCTGCCCTATGCCTCCAACCCCAGAGCAAGTTAAAGGGTGGATGAAAGCAGCTGTTTCCTTACTGGCAGTACGGAGGCCTTGCAAAACCCAGATGGCCCCAGGAAGTGCCTCTGTGAAGATGCAGGCATGTAGCAGGGCTGTGCACTGCAGAGCAACACTGCCCTGGAAGTGTGTGCATGATTCAGGCATCTTAGATCAGCCCCTTGGCTGGCTAAAAGTACCCTCTTTGCTTGCTTTAGGGGTTCCCCTTCTTCTAGTCACGGCTCACACGCAGTCAGTGTATCCAGGAACTCTGTAGTTCCCTGAAATGATAAAAGCATTACCTTTAACTCCTGCCTGGTTAAAGCAGAGATGATGAATAGTGATTCAGTTCTCCTAAATCCCAGCTTAAATGCCCCCTAGCCAGTTGACTTCTGCAAGCTTTCGCCAGCCTGTTGATCACTGTCCTCCAGTCCTAGATACTGAAAATGGTCAGATATTGGGGTTTTTTCCCCGTAACTTGCTGGATGAAGTGGAAAAAGTTTACTCTGTATAATGGGAAACTATAGTAGATAACAAATGGAGAGGGCTGGGTGTCTTTAAACACTGCTAGTTATTCGGTGATTTCTATTTAGAGTGCTGTTGCTTCTTTTCTGTTTAGGTTGGAAAGAACCTTTCAATGTCATCTAGCCTAACCCAGCTGGAGTCAGCAGGGACATTCGCAATTAGACCTGGAATGGTTCCAGAGATGGGGCATCTCTGACCTCTGTGGGCAAGCTGGGACAGTGTTTCATCACCCTGAGAGTAAAAAACTTCATCCTTCTTCCTAGTCTGAATCTTCCTCTTTTAGTTTCAAACCCATCACCCCTTGTCCTGTCACAACAGGCCCTGCTCAAAAGTCTGTCCTCAGCTTTCTTCCAGTGCCCTTCTGAATTTCATAGAATGGTTTGGGTTGCAATGGACCTTGAAAATCAGCTAGTTCCAACCATGCTGCCATGGGCAGGGACACCTTCCACTAGAGCAGGTTGCTCAAGGCTTCATCCAACCTGGCCTTGAACACCTCCAGGGAGGAGGCATCCACAACCTCCCTGGGTGACCTGTTCCAGTGTCTCACCACTTGCGCTGTAAAGAATTTTTTCCTAATCTCCAGTCTAAATCTGCCCTCCTCAAGCTTCAATCCATTCCCTCTTGTCATATCTCTCTGAGCCCTTGTAAAACTCCTTTGCCAGCTTTCTTGTAGGCCCCTTTCAGGTACTGGAAGATACCTTTCAGGTACTAAAATGAGAGTGGAGTGGATTTCAAAGCTGATCCTATCTTTGTGTGAAGATTTTAATAATGAAACCAGGAAGTTGTGATTCTTTCTATAGAATATATTAGGAAGAGGAAGGATACCACCTTGGTCAAAACTGAACATAGCTGACTGTCAAGTACCAGCCGCCACACAGGTCCCCAGATGGCTGCAGAGGTCTAAATAACTCACATGGCTCCGTAACTCACATGGTTCTGGATAAGAGCAGTGATAGGAGAAATGTTTTGTTGCTCTTTTCCTTATGTTCAGAACTTGCTGTGCAACTTTGACATTGACTGATATGAGGGACTTGCTTGAAAGACAGATATTAGGGCAGGGGAGCCTCTTGTGCCTCACCTCTAGGAACAAAATTATCCACTCACTTCATTGAATAACACAAAGGGACTTGTTGAAAGATTTGGGGTCTATGAAACACTTCTGTCTATCTTATCGAAAACCAGCAAAGTAAGCACAGTTGCAGGGTTCAGAACAGCATGTTCATCAACAAGCAAATGCTTCCAGCACTTTATTAGAAAGAGACTAAGAGGAAGGGCAGAGAGAGGGGTATGATGCAAGGCAGCAAATTAAACAGCTTGTCCTCTTGGGTAACTCCAGCTTGATAACAACCCCATGTGGGCTTGCAACAACTGCCTGTGAGCCTCAGTGAGGCTGGAATCAAGTTTCATTTGGTTCTGCTGATCTGCTCTGCCTGTTTGAAGGTTATGATCTGAGTCAACGGATTTTTTCATAGCAAAGTAAAAGGATGTAAGGTCCTGCACCTGAGCTGGAGAAATCCCTGGTATCAACACAGAGCAGGGGATGAAAGAACGGAGAGCAGCCCTGCAGGGAAGAACTTGGGGGTTCTGTAGGGTGAGAAGCTAGACATGAGCCAGCACCATGTACTCACAGCTCAGAGCCAGCCATGTCCTGGGCTGATCCCCAGCAGTGTGGGCAGCAGGTGGAGGGAGTAGATTCTGCCCTTCTGCTCAGCTCTACTCAGCCCCCACTTGTAGTGCTGGGGCCAGCTCTGGAGTGCTCAACACAGCAGAGCTGTTGGAGCAGGCTCAGAGGAGGCCACAGCAATGCTGGAAGGGCCAGATGCCCATGACTGCAGGAACCTAAAGACTACAATTGATCTCTGCTCTGGTTGCAGTGCCATTGTAAGGGACCTACATGCATGCATCAGCTTACAGCATGGGATGAAACAAATCTTGGTTTTTAAAGTGTTGAACCAGTGTTTTTTTTCTATCCACAGATTTAGATATTGAAAGCCAATGCCTACTATCAAGTCATGAGGACTAAAGAAGCGAAGCATCCTTGAAATTTTGATAGGACTTAGTGAGAACAGGGAGCTTCTTATCCTGTAGAATGCAGCAGATCGTAAAATCAAAATAATTCAGCACAGCTACCCTCATCCAAAGCAAACGTGCCTGTTGCAATACTGGCATATCTGATATTTTTGTGATCTGTGCACACAAACACAACCAGCACACGTCTGAGCCAGAAGCTGCTGTCACTCAGCAGCTCTCCCTTGTTTGGTGTAAGACATGTCAGACATGTCATGATTGTCTCTGCTAACTTCTAACAGGGAGAATAAGCTTGCTATTTGCAATGAAATAGTGAGCCTCACAGGGAGGAGGAACTTCATAACTTTGCAAAAACACCCACAGGCTCTAATGATAGCCATAGAATCATAGAATTGTTTAGGCTGAAAGTGGCCTTTAAGACCATCAAGTCTCAACACCATCTCTGAAATTAACCCGAAAGGATGTTGTAGCGAGGTGAGGGTTGGGCTCTTCCCCCAAGCAACAAGCAAAAGGAAATGGCCTCAAGTTGTGCCAGGGGAGGTTTAGGTTGGGTATTGGGAAAAATTTCTTCCCTTAAAGGGTCGTCAGGCCCTAGAACAGGTTGTCCAGGACAATGGTGGAGTCACTATTGCTGAAGGTGTTCAAAAAACATACTGACATGGCACTTCAGGACATGGTCTAGTGGGCATGGTGGCATTGGGTTAATGGTTGGACTTGATTATCTTAGAGATCTTTTCTAACTGCAGTGATTCTATGAATGTTGATAATGTTGAATATTGAGTGTTCCTGCATGCATTTATGGCTGAGTCCTAACCCTGAGGTGGGTGAAAGATCTTGCACAGGCTTCATCACAGTGTTGCCCCTGTCAAGGTACATGGGTATTTTGCAGCAGTCAGCATGGGGCTGCTCTTTCAGAGACCAGAGGAATTCTCTGGGTTGCGATTTTGGTATTTCTTTTTCTCCATGATGTTTAAAGGCTTCCCCAGATCCCACCCCTGTAAAAGGTATCCATAACAATGGAAACAAGTGGCACTCTGTGGATCAGAGCTGTCTTCTGCAAGGTGGGCCCCTGACCTGTACAGAGCTGTTTGCTTTTCTCCATTACGCTGCAAACGGATTGACAGTGAACACAACCCTCCTAACTGCACGACTCACAGTAATGCACTGGGTATTGCAGCATAGGTCAAGAGATCTAAAGAGTGACTAGGTTTTGTCATGGGAAGATCACTGCAAAGCCAAGAACGCTGCTATTTCATTCATGAACATGCAAGAATTTATCGTGCGTAATGCTTTGCTAAGTCACCGGTTGTGTAAGGCTGACGAAACTGCTTGTCTGGTCAGCTTGATGATCCTGCTAGATCTCGTGGATCCTCTGTCTCCTCCAGGGAAGTATCTTTGCATAAGTGCAGGAAGTCTTAAAAATGGTGTCAAAGATCAGTGACATACTGTGTTGGCTGACTGATGCACGCAGAAAATACCAATTCTATGACATAGAGTGGAGGTGACCTCAGGACATCTCTCTTCAACCTACTTCTCAAGGCAGGTTAGCTGTGGGGTCAGACCAGGTTGCTCAGGGCTTGATGCAGGTGGGTCTTGAAAACCTCTAAGGATGGAAATGGAACAGCCTTCCTGGGTAATGTGAACACATGTAGCATGGAGTCACTATCCCTGTGCATAGATGTGGCACTTCAGGATGTAGTTTAGTGTTCATGCTAGCTAGGTTCTGGTTGGACTTGATGATCTTAAAGGTCTTTTCCAACCTTAATGATTCTATGGCTCTGTGTTGTACTTTCACTGAGAATCAGCCACTCCTCTCCAAACGGCCAGTGAAACACCTGTGTCTGAAACCAATTCCTTTGTGGATAATCCTTGCTCAGATTTGGGATATGAGATGTTTTGGGCCCACATCCATTGTCATTGCTCTGCTGGTCTCTTGATTAAGCAGATTCTTAGGAAACTAAAATTATGTGCTAAAATGTTCTGTAATGTATTTACTATGGCAATATGAAGAAACTCCCCAGAGATAATCCCAGAGCCAGGGCCCAGTCATTGCAGCGATGGTTGGTAGGAAAGGTGGAAACTGTGCTAGGATCTGCTTTGTGGATGTGGGCTTTCCTCTCTGACAGACAATAGGACCTACAGGATTGTGGCCATTTGAGTTAGATTCCTACCTCAGACATAAAAAGAAACAACCAACCAACCAACCAAAAAAAACCAGAGAAACTTAGAGGTGGAAGCTTTAAGGCGAACATTCTAGGGATAGGCCATATAATGGCAACAGTGGATAAGTTAATATAATTTCATTGGAGCATCAAGAGTTTTATGTCTGGAAGCACAGCTTGTACCTTCCCCTTGCTGCTTCCGCTGCTTCACCTGCGCCTGCTGCTATCTTCCCCTGCTGCTGTTTTGGCTGCTGCTGCTGCTTTTGCTGCTTTTGCCACCGCTTGACCCCTTCCCTGTCTTCCCTCAGGTTATTATATTCTTGTAGTAGTTGTATTTTTTCCCTATACTGTTATATTTAGTTTAAACTATAAGAAACATAATTTTTTTTCCTGACTTCACAAAAAACAATATGTGTTGTGGTGAGTTTATTCTACCAGGGGAGGGATCCACCCTAACCTGGTACAAGGATGAATTCTTCTTTCTTGAGATAACACTCTTTAATCCTGAGCTTCTTCTTAAGATCAAGTTAGAATCATCGAATGGCTTTGGTTGGAAGACACCTTTAAGATAATGAAGTCCAATTGTTGACCCAGCACTGTCAGATCACCACTAAACCATGTCCCTCTGCACCACATTTACACAGCCTTTAAATCCCTCCAGGGTTGGTGACTCCATCGCAGCCTGGGCCAGGCCTTGATGAGCCCTTTGGGAAAGAAATTGTTCTCTGTGCAGATCTACTTTATTTAAGGAGGCTGAAGCTTGAGAGGCTGCAACTGCATTGTGTTATTCCTTATTGTGTTATTGTATTATCCTTCCTAAAGTGTCCAAGGAAAATCACTTGAATTATATCTTTTTTCCATCCCTGTTCTAGGCAGGATGTGACCTTTAAGACTACAGAGATAAATCAAATTAGTTTTATTTACTCTCGTTTATGATTGGTTTTATTGTCATTAGCAACAGTTCACAGAGCAAACTGAAGTCCACCTCTTTTCAATGCCATTTATGGCCATCCGGAACCTGAAAGGGGTCTATAAGACAGCCAAGAAGGAACTTTTTACAAGATTTTATAGTGATAGGACAAGAAGGAATGGATCAAAGCTTGAGAAGGGCAGATTTAGACTGGAGATTAGAAAGAAATTCTTTACAGTGAGGGTGGTGAGACACTGGAATAGGTTGCCCAGATAAGTCATGGATGCCCCCTCTCTGGAGTTGTTCAAGGCCAGGTTGGAAGAGGCCTTAAGGAACTTGATCTGGTGGAAGGAGCCCCTTCTAGTCCCAGGGGGGCTGGAACTAGATAATCTTTAAGGTCCCTTCCAACCCAAACTGTTCTATGAATCTATGAATTATGATGGATGAGAAGCATCCGTTAGGCGCAGTATAAACAAAACTGAGGTAACAGGAAGTCTTACAGTGTCCCATTGCATCATAATGCTCAAGGCAATGAAATTGAAGTAAAATTCATCCATTTGATTGCAACTTTTTTTTTTTTAATTGCTGACATGTTGCTTAAGCAAATTGTGAAAGATTTGGTGAAGCTGTTTCTAGTCTGTCTGTATCCTTTAAATCACTTGAGATATGCATTTAAAATTGCACAACCAAGAATGAGACTGGATCTTCTTTAAATTAGTCAATAAGAATTGGGGTGACATTTAAGAAAGGACTGCTGGGGGGCTTTGCCAATCTAGATGTTTCTGAGTCCTCAGGATGTTGCCTCTGAGAGTGTGTTTATCACCATAATTGTAGGATGTGAGGGCTTCCTAAATGCTTGAAAAAAGTTTCAAGTCAATGCAGTTGTCTAATGTCTGCATAACTGATTGGTTGAAACACTTTGGACCTAAAATCCTCCATTTCAATCTTAGGACTTTAGTGCTTTAAAATAAAAATGACCAGTTCTCTCAGTGGCACCCTTCATAATGAAACCCAGCCAGGGTGGAGTACCGGATGTAGGGTCACACGGTTAATGTTCCTGAGGTGTTTTGGCTGAAGCCATCTGACATGAACTCAAATCAAACATCACTTGGTCTTAATTTGCCTCTGAATTGCAATCCGAGCCTACTTCAGAATCATCTAGGATATTCCCGGATGGATCTTTGACCTATGCAAACCAGTTGATCTGTTCTGCAGCAGAAGAGAAATGTTTCTGATCTTTCTCACTGACTCCTGTGCCACTTGAGGACAGAATCAACCTGGCCAGTTTCAGTTTTCAGGGTCTTGATTGAAAAGTTTCTCCCATTCAAGGGTGAAGTTACTTGTGTTCATAGAATCATAGAATGGTAAGGTTGGAAGGGACCTCAAGGATCATCTAGTTCCAACCCCCTGCCACAGGCAGGGACACCTCCCGCTAGTACAGGTTACTCAAGGCCTCGTTCAACTTGGCCTTGAACACCTCCAGGGAGGGAGCAGGAATTGTGTTAAAATCAGCAGGAATTGTGTTACAATCAGCTTTGATACAGTGAAGCTATGTGGACCAGACCAAGGCAACAGAAGCTGTGGGAGAAAGATTGGAGAGGTGGGAGGTTCTTCCACCTCAGCTAGCAAGGTCAGGCTCCAACCCTTAGTCCCATGGTGGGACCACCATAGGCTCACTCCAACCTTCCACCGTCAGTTATGGGCTTCTCTGGTGATCTCCAGGCTGTGCATAACTCTGGCCACTAAATCTACTCAACTTGCTCAGGTGTGTTGGGATAGCACCCTGGACAGTGGGGGTGCTCTGACACTCTTGCAGCCACACTTGAATGGATCTTTTGCTTGTCCAGACTCCCTGCAGCTGTTTCTAAATCTAGCTAGATTTTGTATTTCAGATAATTCTAGATATATGAGGTCATCAAGGCTTATACTTTAAAATAAACTCAAGAAAGGAAGATGCCTCAGCTGGTGCTATTTACTCTCTGATCAAAATAATTAATTTCACTCCCAGCTATAACTCAGCTAAAACACTTTAACAAAAGTGCCACCACGAGCAAATAGCTCTCCAGCTGGCACATTGTCAGCCAAGTTGTCAATGCCACTTCAATCCCACTTCAAGATTCTTCAACGGCCTTCCAGCAAATTGCTCTTCTGCAAAGATTTGTATTACAGTGGTGGAAACACTGAAAATTACATAGATCTTTTCTGCCTAATTATAGCATATGTGAGCAAATGAAAATTCTCTTGAGTGTAGCATCACGAAATCCCAGCATGGTGGGGGTTGGAAGGGACTTCTAGGGATCATCCAGTCCAACCCCCCATGCTAAAGCAGGGTCAACCACAGCAGGATCCCCAGAGTCACAATGTCCAGGTGGGTTTGGAATCTCTCCAGAAAAGGTGACTCCACAACCTCCCTGGGCAACCTGGGCCAGGGCTCTGGCATCTTCCCAGCAAAGACATTTCTCCTTCTGTTCAGATGGAATCTCCTTGGTTCTAGTTTGTGCCTGTTGCCCCTTGTCCTGTCACTAGGAACCACTGAAAAGAGTCTGGCCAGCAGATCAAAGAAGGTTCCCCTCACCCTCTACTCTGCTCTGGTGAGGCCACACCTGGAGTTTTGTGTCCAATTTTGGGCTCCCCAATTCGAGAGAGAAAACGAACTACTGGATAAAGTGGAAACCTGGAGCATCTCTGTGAAGAGGAAAGGCTGAGAGGGTGGGGGTGTTTAGCCTAGACAAAAGCAGCCTGAGAGGGGATCTGATCAGCGCTTAGAAAGAGCTAAAAGGTGTGAGGGACAAGAGGATGAGGCCAGACTCTTTACAGTGGTGCCCAGTGACAGGACAACGGACAGTGAGCGCAAACTGGAACCCAGGAGGTTCTGCCTGAACAGGAGGAGAAACTTCTTTGCTGTGAAGGTGCTGGAGTCCTGGAGCAGGCTGCCCAGAGAGGTTGTGGAGGCTCCTTCTCTGGAGAGATTCCAAACCCACCTGGACGTTATGATCCTGGTCAACCTGCTGTGGGTGACCCTGTTTTGGCAGGGGATTTGGACTGGGTGATCTCCAGAGGTCCTTTCCCACCCCCAACATGTGATTCTGAGATTTTGTGGTTCTGTTTTTGTTTTTTTTTCCAAGGACTGGCTAAAGACAGTGTCTTCAGCTTCTTACCTGGCTATTAAGCCTCTCAAATGTTTAAGATGATGTTTGGATGAGTGTTCACTTGTAAGTAATGCTACTGAATCATAAGTTGCCAGGAGAGAGTATTTATGGCTGACATTAATGTTTATAGAAGTGGAGAAACATAGGAAACTTTGCTTACACATGAAAAAGAAGTTCCAAAAAGTGTTTATTCTGGAAGGCAGAGTTTAGCTCTGATATGATTACATGATGCTGTTGGTGTTCTGCAGGCCCAGACGGATCTCTGGACAGTTTTTCTTGGGCCATGGTGACCTTTACATGATCTGTTTAATGGCAAATTAGAGAAAAGGAGACATTATTTGCACAAACTATGCTATAATGGATTAATTCATGTTTACATACAGAATCTATGAGTCACTAGGTAAGTGCTAAAAATATGAGAGCAGAAGATAATAGTCCCCAGCTTTGCAAAGTTCCTTTTCAAGGTAAATAGCCCTGTGCTGCTCCTTGCTGTGTGATATTTCTATTCCCATTGTATTGAAAGCAGATATGTTCAAGAAAGATGTGCTCAAGCGTTAAATGGATTAAAGGATTAAAGGATTTTCCATGCTCTGTTGCCCTCCATCTCTTGGGGAAGTGAGCTCCTCTTTCAGTGCTGAGAGATTTGAGTATGTGTTGCTCGAGTGGATAATTTCTGTGTTTTCCTGTTCTCCCAGGCTTCTGTTCTGTTGGCTTCTTGGGAAAAGAGAATTTCATTAATTTACCTCACAAATTCCCCCATGAAAGTAGTTGGAATTGGACACTTTTGTTTACCCATTGACATCTGTTAGGGTGGGGAGGGCTGTTAGAAGTTGGTTCAGTATCTACAAAAACTTGAAACATATTCTAATAATTCAGTGCTGATCAGTAGCTAAAGGGTGGAGAGCAAGAGGATGGGGCCACATTCTGTTCAGTGGTGCCCAGAGACAGGACAAGGGTACAGGTACAAATTAGAATCCAGGGGATTCCACCTGAACATGAGGAAGCATTTCTTTGTTGTGCGGGTGCTGGAGCCTGCTGGAGCCCAGAGGAGCTGTGGAGTCTCCTTCTCTGGAGAGATTCCAAACTCATGTGAACATTGTGATCCTGGGGAACCTGCTGTGGGTGACCCTGCTTTGGCAGGGGGTATGGACTAAATGATATCTAAAGTTCCCTTCCAACCTCCACCATGCCAGGACTCTAGTCAGGAGACCTGTGAGATACAGACACTGTGTCATGTTAAACTATGCTAAAACCCCACAGTTTCTTGATCAGTGCTGGAACAGCACCTGAAGTCTCCCTGTGTCACTGTGAATTGTAAATGAACACGTGAATGTGAATAGACATTTTAAACAATATTTTTTTATATCAAGTCTTGTTATGGGAGAATGTAGACTTCTATCATTACTGCATCACTATAGCAACCAGATGATGACATAGATCTTTCAGCTGGTCCCAACCACTCTTATGTCATAGAATTATAGAATGATTTGGGTTGGAAGGGACCTTAAAGACCATCTACATCCAACTCCCCTGCTATGGGCAGGGACATCTTCCACTAGACCAGGTTGCTCAAGGCCTCATCCATCCTGGCCTTGAACATCCCCAGGGAGTGGGCATCCAGAACCTCCCTGCACAACCTGTTCCAGTGCCTCACCGCCCTCAATAATCTAATTTCTTAGACTATTCATGATGTGTATATTTCTGAGAGCACTTTTCCCAGAATTTCTGCTCTGTAGGAAACACTGAAAGCCTATTGTCAACACCACCAACACCAAGTGGAATGCAAGCTTAAAATATTGAAATGATCTGCAGGTTTGAAGTGCTGTGCTGTGGCAATCTTTTCTGTGCAGCAGGACTGGGTCAGTTGTGTGGTTCTGTGACAAGGACAGACAAACAATATGAAGTGATGGGAAAGATCTTTGGCCGTTGGTGTGTGTGTGTGTGCAAAGGGGTGTTGGCCATTTTTTCCATCCCAGAAACTAATAATACTTTTCAAATATTTTCTTCATTTCATGACCTCGATGGAGATGACTCAGATGAAAATATTTCTGAAATTTCCTTTGGCAGGTTACTGCATACATTTATAGCCCAGCAGCAGAAATTATGCTTTGGTGAACGCATTAATACCTTAAAAAAAATCTGCATTTCTTAATGTTTTGCATGATCTAACCTGAGTTCTGCAGTAACTTGGTGGCATCAAATGGACTTTCCCTGCTGTTCTCATCCAGAAACAGAGTGTTTCACATGTTAACAGGTTGCATTGGGTTGGAAGGGATGCTCAAAGGTCATCTTGTCAAGCCCCTTTGCAGTGAGCAAGAACAACTAGATCAGGCTGCCCATGGCAACATCGAGTCTGCCCTTAAATGTTTCCAGGGATGGGGCCTCAACCACATGCCTGGGAAAACTGTTGCAGTATTTCACCAGTCATCATCAAGAACTTCCTCCTGACATCCAATCTAAATCTACTCTGCTCCAGTTTCAAACCATTGCCCCTCCTCCTTTCACCACAAGGCCTTCTAAATAGTCCTTCCTCAGCCTTCCTGTAGCTCCCCTTCAGATACTGAAATGCAGCTCTGAGGTCCTCCTGGAGTCTTCTCCTCTCCAGGCTGAACAGCCCCAATTCTTTCAGCCTGTATTCATAGGAGAGCTGCTCCAGCCCTTTGATCATCTTTGTGGTCCCCCTCTGGACTCACTCCATCAGGTCCATGTCTCTCTTGTGTTGAGGCCTCCAAAAGTTGGACAAAGCACTTCAGGTGAGGTCTTGCCAGAGCAGAGATGCAGAATCACCTCTCTGCATCTGCAGACCTGTTTGTTTGATGCAGCCCAGGCTGCCATTGGCCTTCTGGGCAGCATGTCCACATTCATAGAATCATAGAATCATATGACTGTTGGCTCAGGCCCAACTTCTCATCCTCCAGTGCTCTCAAGTCCTTTACTGCAGGGCTGCTCTCAATTTCATCACCCCCAGCTGTTTGCAGACAAGCAGACAAATATCCTTGCAAAGTGAAATCCCTACACAGCATAGGTGTGGTGATGGTGTTAAGTATTGCTTGTCTGTCTTGAAAATAGCTTTTATGAGAGCAGAATACCTGCTGTGGTAGACACTTAAATTTGTGAGTTTTTATTGGTGCCAGTGTCTAGTGCTACACCTGGGACAGCCAAGTACCAGAGTCTCTCTGTGAAGCCCTCTGCATTTGCAAAGGGAAGAGAAAGGGATGGGGTGAGAAAGAAAATAATCCAACTGGGATGGAAAGAAGAACAATCCAATGTAATAGAGAAAAAGAGACACAAACCAATATGGAACCCAGCCTCTGATGACAGTGATGTCACCACTGACACCACTGATGCTAGGAGCAGGAGCTGGGCAAATCCCAGACTAGACTCTGCAGTAGATGGGAACCAGATTCAGGAGTTGGCTTCTGAAACTGGATTCAGGAACACAGGAGTCAAGACAGAAGGCAAAAGGGACAGAGTCCTCCTGGGACACTAGCTGGTGAAGACAAGACTTGACCCTGCTGAGTCCTCAGCTTACTCCTGAAGATGCCATCCATGGGATGCAATCCTTTGTTGGGCAGTTGAGGGTCACCTGTCCTGTCTGCTCCTCCCTGCAGGTGCCACCTCTGTCTTCCTGAGCCCCAAGATGGGGCACAAGCTGTGGTAACACCCTTGTTGTGCAGAGGAGCAAGTCTCACGCAGAGCCTTTCTGCAGCCCATCCCTTGGCAGGAACTCTACCCATCAGTTTCTCCCTGCTAGAAGCAGCCCCTGGCTGTGCAAACCTGCCCTGAACTTCAGAATGTGCTTCAGTGAGCAGAGACTGAGCTGGGAAGCGACAGCACTGACCAGAACTGGTTCTGCTCTGCCTCAGACTAGGACAGCCAACAACTCATATTATAAAGATTTTCCTTTTGGTTGCATCCCAGGGTTGACATTTCTGGTGGCACAGTGAGGGACACACTATCAGAGTGCCATATTCTAAGGATGACCAGACTGACTTACATCTATTCATGGTTACTAATGGAAACGACTCTTTCCATTAATATAATCATTAATTATTTTTATACTTTGGGCTTTGAAACTGTGACAAAGTTCTGTGTGGTTTTCTAAGTGGTGTGGAAGAAGTTATCCTTTTCTTTTAAGATTGCATCACACAATTTGAAGAACCCTCAAGCTGGGTAGTGAGAAACAGTGACTACTCCTGTGGTAATCACCTTCCAAATGCCATTTGGTCACATCTGTGTCATATATGGATCAAGCCCTGGGCAACGTGCTCTGACTCCAGACATGACCTGCTCTGAGCCAGAGGCTTGACCAGAGTCATCCTGAGGTCCCTTCCAGCTTGAGCTGCCCTATAAACCTGTTTCTCCCACTAGCCTGCCAAACTGTATTTTATTATCATATCATACTGTGTTCATCTCTTGGACCCTGAGTGTAATAGAAACATGGACCTTCTTGAGTGGGTCCAGGAGAGGATCATGAAGATGATCAAAGGTGTGGAATATCTACCCTGTGAAGCTGAGAGAGTTGGGGTTGTTCAGGCTTGAGAAGAGAGAGCTCTGGGGAGACCTTCGCGTGGCCTTTCAGCACTTAAAGGGAGGGTACAGGGAAGCTGGGGAGGGACTCTGTCAGGGAATGTCATGATGGCATGAGGCATAATGGTTTCAAAACTAAAGAGAGGAGATCCAGGTTAGGTACTAGGGAGAAATTCCTTACTGTGAAGGTGGTAAGGCACTGGCACAGGTTGCCCAGACCAGTTGTGGATGTCATTAATGAAGGATTCTTTTATTGTTATACATTTTTAGATATTGCACATCTGAACAGATTGTGCTGATGTTTTTAGTCTGGAGAAGAGAAGGCTGAGGGGAGATCATATTCTCTCTACAACTCCCTGAAAGGAGGTTGGAATGAGGCTGGTGTTGGTCTCTTCTCCCAAGCAGCTAGCAGTAGAACAAGAGTAAATGTGCTTAAGTTGTGCCAGGGGAGGTTTACGATGGATATCAGGAAAACCTTCTTCATTGAGAGAGTGGTCTGGCATTGGAATAGGCAGCCCAGAGAGGTGGTGGAGTCACCACCCCTGGAGGTGTTCAAGAAGCTTTAGATGTGGTACTTCAGGATAGGGTTTTGTGCCCACAGTAGTTGGGTTATGGTTGGACTCAATGATCTTAAAGGTCTTTTCCAACGTTAACGATTCTCTGATTATCTGGAGCCAGAGAAGTTAACAAGCACATATCCACCAAAGGATTTTTTTGTACTCAATCATCAGCTTCAGAAGTTAGCTCATCGTTGGTATTTCCTTTAGAGATTTAAGCTTGTGAAGAAGCAGTGATAGATTATTCTGGTTCAGTATGCAGGATGACTGCACAGATGCTGCATAAATACCAGTGAAATAGAGTTGACCCATAGGAATAACAGTAGGAATGTTTGAGTGGTTTCCAGACTTTAGATTCAGACCTGCCACATTCTGCTAGACTTGCTTACATGCACCTAAGCTGTCTGTTGGGCAGACCTGATGTCCATTTCTGGCCAAAGAAGAGACTCAGCATTGATGATTCACGGAAGACAGATGACTCAGTTGTGAAAGTTTCTTCTAATTCAGACTATGGATGTATGCAATGCATAGAAATTAAACAGGCCAGAAAGAGTGAATTACAATTACGTGTGTAATATAATTCTACTGCGTACATAACCCACTACTTTCAGCTTCAAAAGCATTTCAGAATTCTTTTGCTACTTGTTTGTCAATCTAGTTTACATTGTGCACATGCTCTTCGTGGTATGCATAGTATACAATGATATATTTGCACTTGGGGATCTTGAAGGTCTTTTCCAACCTTAATAATTCTACACTGTAACATGGTTCTTCTTGTTTAGAAAAGGCTGCATTTAAAATAGAACCACAGAATGATTTGTGACCTTTAAAGGCCACCTGTTCCAATTCCCTCTGTAGTCAGCAGGGACATCTGAAACAGAAGCAGGGTGCTCAGAGACACAAACAACCTGACCTGGAATGGTTGCCAGGATGTGGCATCTACAACCTCTCTGGGCAACATGGGCCAGTGTTTTAACACTCCCAGCATAAAAAATGTCTTCTTCACATCTAGTCTAAATCTCCCTCTTTTATTTTCAAACCATCACCCCTTGTCCCGTCACAACAGGACCTGCTCATAAGCCTGTCCACAGCTTTCTGACTGGCCCCTTGAAGCACTGAAAGGGCACTAGATCTCCCTGGAGCCTTCTCTTCTCCAGACTGAACAATCCTAGCTCTATCATGCTCACCGCATAGCAGAGGCCTTCCAGCTTCTCATCATTGCTGTTGCCTCGTCTGGCCCCACTCCAACAGGTTCATGTCCCTACTGTGCTGAGGACCCCAGCAAAAGTCTCAGCAGACCTTGGTGATAATAGCAATGACATGGGGATGACAATGGACAAAAATATGACAGACAGATTATGCAAAGCTGGACTGTGGCAATTAGTTCAGGTCACTAAAGCCTTTTTTTTTTCATGGACTCAAAGGAAAGATCCTGATTTGTCCTACATGAGTGCAGTCTCAGCAGGTCTGGGGGCTGCTGTGCTCATGTTGCATCTTGATGAGCAGAGAAGCAAATGGAAAAACGATTAGTCTGCATAGCTGCATTTTTCTGGAAGTCATAATTTTCTTACTAGCAATGGCCAGGTGATGTCAGAGTCGAGGAATTAAAACAAGAGATGAGTGCTTCTGTTCCAGGATGCTGGAACAAGTGCGGTGTTACGCCACTGCTCAAGAGCCAGGCAAAGTGGTTGTGAAAAGCATTTCAAGCATCATGATACCACTCCAGGTTGTCTAAGCCTGCACACTTTTCACAGAGCCTTTCTTGCTTCCACTTCTCAGCATTTTTGGCTGCAGACCAGAGGGATTTCACTTTATTAGAGTCCTCAGCCAGAGTTCTCCTGGCTTATGATGATGTGGCTGCATTCTTCTTAATATAAAATGCTTTACTCTGGATAGTTTACTTCTGTTTGAGTGACAGTGTTAATGCCTGAGAGGACAGAAACAGTTTCTGCCTTCATGATTTTGATCCTTTTTGGTAATTCTATACATTTAAACCTCTCAAAAATCCAGGAAAGTTGCTATTTCACTTTATATAAGAAGGAATCATAAAATTTTCATCTTACCCCATCACTAAGTGACCCAGTCTGTATTTCTTCCTCCTGTGCTTTAGTGAAATCTATAGATAGTTTAGGCAGCCATAGGGAGCTTTATGATATCAGATAATTTAGGAAGGCTTTCCAAAAATCTAAAGCCTTCAGACATTCAGCATGCTCTGAATCATTCGTTGTAGGTGCACATCTCTGTCCACTGACTGCACTGGGCAGAAAAAGTTGTTTTTTGGTTCTTCGGAGTCACAGCTTAGTTGGATTCCCAAAGCAACAGCAGCAGGAGGAGGATCAGACAGAAGGTGGACCGTGGGTTTTCCTCCATCTTCAGGGAGGAAAAGTTTCCGGGGTTTGTCATGAGGAGCCCCACTGGCTCTGATTTCATGTGAGAGCTCAGCAGCTATCAGCTCAAAGCAGCTGCAGACAAGGCTTGTAATGCAAACTCTTCTTAAAGCACATGGTCTCCAGTCAGCAGAAATGCTTGCAACTGATGGGTGTAGCCCCAGAATAGAAGTGCTGTTTCAGGCCAAGGGTCATTTCAGCCCTGCACCCATCTCCTATGGTGGTGCCTGGGACAACCAACAAACCATTTCCCCCAAGCCCAGTGTGGTTTCCCACCAGTAACATGTGATTAACTTTTCCATGTACTTGTGTGACCCACCATGTAACACTTCTAGCTTGCTCTAGAGCCCAGATGGTGACAAACCCCTCTTAACCTTGCCACAAACCTGTTTCTGATCCTTATATTCCCTTATACCTTACCTTGAAGCACGATGACTCTCAAACCATGAGTTTCCTTACAATACTCCTCTAGCACATCTCACCCAACTGGTTTGCCAGTGAGCTCCAAAGACAAGTTCTGCTGATGGAACTGGGGAGCTCCTGGCTGCCAGTGGGATGAAAGTCTTCTCTAAATGTTCCTTGCAGCTGGAAATTCTATTGTGCTCATATGACATGTGTGACAACAATGCTTGGGGCTCCTCACATGATTTTTATCATTAAGAGAGTTGGTTAAGCTGTGACAGAAACATCTGTTAAAAAGATGAGGGGGACTTCAGAATCACAGAATTGTCAGGGTTGGAAGGGACCCCAAGAATCATCCAGTTCCAACCCCCCTGCCATACCCAGGGACACCTCACACCAGATGCTTTCATATCCCTTGCCAGTCATGAGCCTGGAGCAGGGTGAATCTCACATGCTCAGCTCTCAAAGGTGATAAAGCTCTGTGGGGAGTTGCAGGCACATAAACTGCCCCCATCAGTGGGAGAGGATATTCTAAATTGTTTCCTCATGGCCTTCAGGGTCCAACTTTCTTGGTCAGGGCTGAGCTGTCACCTTCTGGGGAGAAAACTCTTTAGTAGAGCAATCAGACCATGATTGGGCTCTTCAGTAAAAGGGAAAGGAAAAGAAAATTGAGACCAGAGGAAAGATCTGGAAAGCAGAGGAGGAGTGGTAGGGAGCATGACCCTGTGATGGCCCCATGAACATGCTGGGAGAGCATGCCTGAGCTCGTGGACTGTCCTTGGATGCAGCTGGAGGTTCACGTCATATCTGTTGCTCTTTTCTGTCCTCCAGGCTCCCAGCCCCTGGATCAGAATGATGTCAGGCTTCTTGAGCAGCTGAGAGTCTGGATACAGAATGCTGTCCACCAACAGCTGCTCACACTCGGCGCCTGTTTGTCCAACCTCATACTACACCCTGTCTGTTTCTCCCCTTTCTTGGCTTTTCCATTGCCATCCTTCCTTTGCTCTCTCCATCTCCCTTAGTCTTCTCTTTCTATGCTGACTGTTTGCTGCATTGCTGCCTTTCTCCTCTTCTTTCCTTTACTCCATCTTCAATTCTGCCTTCTTGTTATATATTGTGTTATATTGTGAACATGGGCTGGCACTGTGTGCTGACAGGCCAGAGCCAGCTGTGTCCTGGGCTGTGCACCATCAGCAAATTTGTGGTTAACAGCAAGCCGACTGTGCTGTGGACATGCCAGAGGGATGAGGTGTCATCCAGAGGGACCCAGACAGTCTGGAGTGGTGGGCCCAGGTGAACCTCGTGAGGTTCAACAAGAGCAAGTGCTGGGTTCTGCACTTGGGCTGAAACAATCCTGGAACAATCCTCACTATCAATTCAGACTAGGGGATGAGATGATAGAAAGCAGCCCTGTGGAAAAGGACTTGGGAATGCTGCTGAAGGAGAAGCTGAATGTGAGCAGTGTGCCCTTGCAGCCTAGAAGGCCAATGGCATCCTGGGCTGCATCAGAAGATGCGTTGCCAGCAGATCCAGAGAGGAGATTCTGTCACTCTGCTGTGCTCTGGTGAGACCTCATCCGAAGTACTGCGTCCAGCTCTGGAACCCTCGGTATAGGAAGGACATGGACCTGATGGAGTGGGTCCAGAGGAGGCCCATGAAAATGATCAGGGGGTTGGAGCATCTCTCCTATGAGGACAGGCTGAGGGAGCTGGGGGTGTTCAGCCTGGAGAAGAGGAGACGTCAGGGAGACCTGAAAGTGACCTTCTGGTACCTGAATAAGGCCTACAGGAAGGATGGAGAGAGACTGTTTACAAAAGCCTGTAGCAACAGGACAAGGGGCAATGGCTTCAAACTAGAGAAGAGCAAATTTAGATTGGATTCTAGGAACAGGTTCTTTACCATGAGGTAGTGGAACACTGGAACAGGATGTCCAGGGAGGTAGTTGGGGCCCCATCCCTGGAGATAGTCAAGGTGAGGCTCAACAGGGCTCTGGGCAACCTGAAGATATCCCTGCTGACTACAGTGGGGATTGGACTAGATGGCTTTTGGAGGTCTCTTCCAACCCAGACCATTCTATGATTCTATGATTCTATGATTCTATGATTAACATGTAGGCAAGGCAGAGAGCTATGGATATTGAAGTACAGAAGAAATCTCTGCATAAGTTTAATGGTTACCACAGATAGTAGTAAACATTTTAGGCCACATCCTTGCAAGCTTTGCCCAATTGTTGTTGGCCAAAGCAAACACTAAGGTGTTATTGACTCCGAATTGCTTTTCCATACACCAGTGTCTGTCAGTGTTTATCTGCTGGCAATACGTCACAAGCTCACAATGCAGGACCCTTTCCCATATCTTTCTTCCAGGTTGCCCCCTCTTGAAAGTTCTTTCTGGGTTTCCTTCTGGCATGCTGTGGTGACATGCAGTGCAGACTTTTGGTGATACTCATAACTTGGTGTCCTGTATGAATGTACTCTGAGAGGTGTGTAAAAGGTGTCTGGGATTTCCTTATATGGTGGATGTGCTGAGATGACCCTTTCCTGGATGTTGTAACACCATGCTGTTCCCACCACCAACAGAGCAGCATTGCTGCTGCTCCACAGTGCTCCTCAGAGACCATGGCATGACTTCTATTTTTTAATTATTTTTTATTTATATTCTCAGGTTTCTCATAACTCTGAGATCATTTCCAGCCATGTAGGCAGCCTGAGTCTCCACTTTCTGTCAAACAAAAGGCTGTCCGGTTTCCTGCGCGGGGGCCGCTCTGCAGCTGAACTTTGCTCGGTGACTGCACAGTTTGGGGCCGTGATCGGCCTGACCCCCTGGCACTTCAGTGCTCTGTTTTCCAACCACCTCTGGGAAGAAGGAGGAGGAAGGAGATGTGATGGCATGCCAAAGCTTGCACTCTTCACAACCTGTCCCTCTGCACCCTGAAGTGCGTCAGATACATCACATATGGCTAAAACGGTGGGAACAGCTGGCTGGTTGGTTACTCTGTCTTTGCAAGCCTACGTAAGAAGGGCTAACATAATAGCCTAGAACAAACAAACAGGGGGGTTGTTTTCCCTAGCCAATTTGAATGGATTTGTTTTGCTTCCCAGAGGCATTTTTCCTGTGCTACCAGCATGACTTTTCTGTTTGACAATAACCTGCTTTGCATATAGGTTGAATTCAAAAACCTTTCTCCTTGTTCCAGCTCACATGGAATAAAATATCTCTAGCCTTTCCTCAGGCTTCCATCCCCCAAACAACTCATATACACTATTTTAAACATCTTATTTTCTGATCAGAAACATCATGCAAGTGCTGCAAGAGTATTTTGGCCAGGCTCCCTCTTTTCACAGCATTAAGGTCCTGGGAGCAGACTGTCTTGTCCAGATAATGGTCCCTCAGCCAACTGGCCCAAATAACTCTATGACAGGTTCTCCACGTACAGCATTCACAGTCTCTTTTCGATGCAAAAAACTTGTGCTCATCTCTTGCAAAAGCAGGGTGAGCACTGCTTTGCTCTGGACTCCACTCTTCAGCCCTTCTGTTCCCCGTGGGAGATGTGAGCCAGGTTTCACAGCCAACCTAATTTGCCTGCTCCCTCCCACTCTCCAGCAGATGGCGAAAGGTAGAAAAGGGAGGGCAAAGCCAGGATGCAGCTTCTTGTAGACCTGCAAGTTGGGGTAGTTCCCTCTAGGATCCAGGTATAAATATCAGTATGAGAAAGGCAAGACTGGTTATCAGAAAAATAAAGGCAATGTTTGGCTACTTGACTCATATCTTCTGGACCTGGTTATTGACTAACCATATTATAATTTGGGGGATGGAGAAACTGAGAGTCCACCAACAATCAGCAACTCTTCAGGGCGCTTCAGGGCAACTAGCACCAATTCCTGTTCAGTGCTGTCACTTCCCAGCTCAGTCTCTGCTCAATGAGGCACTTTCTGAAGTTCAGGGCAGGTTTGCACAGCCAGGGGCTGCTTCTAGCAGGGAGAAACTGATGGGCAGAGTTCCTGCCAAGGGATGGGCTGCAGAAAGGCTCTGCGTGAGACTTGCTCCTCTGCACAACAAGGGTGTTACCACAGCTTGTGCCCCATCTTGGGGCTCAGGAAGACAGAGGTGGCACCTGCAGGGAGGAGCAGACAGGACAGGTGACCCTCAACTGCCCAACAAAGGATTGCATCCCATGGATGGCATCTTCAGGAGTAAGCTGAGGACTCAGCAGGGTCAAGTCTTGTCTTCACCAGCTAGTGTCCCAGGAGGACTCTGTCCCTTTTGCCTTCTGTCTTGACCCCTGTGTTCCTGAATCCTGAATCTAGTTTCAGAAGCCAGCTCCTGAATCTGGTTCCCATATGCTGCTGAATCTAGTTTGGTATTTGTCCATCCCTTCTTCCTTTTATCTTCCTTTTGGGAATGCAGAGGGTTTCATGGAGAGCCTCTGGCACCTGTCTTGTGGCCAAGCCCTTACCCTTGACAGCATTTCAGCAAGGAACAACCAGTTGATTCTTGAATCTTTTCTATAACTCAAAGTCTCATTAACTTCCCAATCCAAAATCAGTCTTTGGGCTGAACACCAGATTTTTCCTTTTCAGGCAAGCTGCTTTTGCATACAAATTCCTTTATGTGAAGTACGAGGCTGAATATGAAGTGAAAAAGCATTTGCATAAAGTAGGTGTGGGCCAGAAAAGACTTTTCATCCTACAAAAATTCTCCCATTTTATTGTGGAAGAGAAATGGAAACTTAAAAGTTATGGAATTTTAAAGTTAAATTCAAGTGAGGAAAGAATGATCCTGCAGCTGTGGACTTACTGGTAATTAAATTCTTACCTGGAGGATTAAAATATTGCAAAATCTTATCTTGAGCACTTGTCCAAGAGCCTCTGCCAGAGGAGGAACTTCTACACTACCTACCAGATGGAGGAGTGAGGGAATGTCTCAGCTGTGTTTTGACCAAGAAATTCCTTGCTAGACCTGAGAAATATTTCCCAAGGACATTTCAGTTGAACTTGGCTTGTTTCCATTCAAATATTACATTCCAACAAGACAGATTTGCTTAAAAATTTCCACCAGGCTCAACTGGAGATGCTTTTTTTTTTGTTGTTTCCCAGAATATGGAAAAGGTGAAAACAACCTCATATTTTCTAGGAGGCGGGGAGAAGAAGTGTCTTCCAGTTCTGAATGAGGGTGGCTTAACACCTCCTCTTCTTATTCATCATGATTCCACTCAACACAATATTATTAAGCTAAACAAAGTTCCCATTAAAGATAGTTTTGGTTGAGATCAGGAAAAGTCCAGGACCCAGCCTGAAAAATATTTCTGCAGCTCTTGCTGTGGCCAGCGATGTCCAAAAAGAGCGACTTCAATATTGCGTCTGCAAATAGTGGTGTTTCCTTTAAAGACTACGCTGATGAGTGGGTTAAAATTCATCTAGTCACACAGGGACTTCATAAATAGATTGGGAACAGGTTTAAAGTAAAATAAAATTGAGAGGAAAATCCCACTTTGCTTATCTAAATGTCAAACCCAACCAACACAAGCTTAGCCCTGCCCTTGCATGGATTTTTCCTCTTGTGGTCCTCTGTTATCATTGACATATTCACTCTAAATTTGGTTCTGTTTCAGCTGTTTTAGCTTCTGATATGATCATGAAGTAGAGCTGAAGCCATTTATTGCCCAATGTGCTTTTCTTTATCTTAATAGGTTTACATTTCCTTTAAATATTAACTTTGGTGTTATTCATTGTGACATTCTTGTGTTAGACACTAAACTAAAATAGGTTGGTTTTTTTCTTATAGTGTATTCTTGGGTGAATACTAAACAAGAAACTTCAAAGAAATCTCAACATAGAATCATAGAATC